>JAFLJL010006221.1:0-12093 GCA_018398815.1 Conus ventricosus | reverse complement strand
GTTGTTTGACAATGTTTTTGGGGTGGGGGATCTGCCTCAAACTCTCATTCCAAATGTATTTAGAGTTTGGCAAGTTGTGACAGTTACCTTTTGAATTGAAGGTGATTTTACCTCTGTTCAAATGAAAATATTTCTTATGAAGTGCTATAAATTTTAGATTGTGTTGATGTTGAAATAATGAAAATTGTTTTACTTAGAGTTCTAGTGATTAAAAAGTCAATCTTTCAGTTTGGTATAAAGATGTTTTGAAATAGATATAAAATCTTGTTTTGGTGTAACGCAAAGGTAATGTAGTCGGTTTTGATTAAAATTAGGAATGTAAAAGATGTACATTTTTGTTTCCTTCTGGTTTTGTAACAGCTGTGAAAACCTGAGTAAGGATCAGTTCACAATCATGAGTGAGAGAAAAGCCCGATCATTCATCACATGTGTCAGCCCTTCTGGTCCTGGTAAGTTTGTTTCTTGTTAATCAAAACAAAATGGTTAATTTGCACCTTATTTACCAGGATTTTACTTCCCAAGTTTGTTTTAAAAGCTACCAATGTGAACTCGGAAGTTCCTGTCTTTTTATTTTCATCGGTTAAGATACTGTATGTATGTGTATTTGGTTTACCACTTTAAAAAAAAAATTTTTAAATGGAAAGGGAAAATTTTTTAGTCTGAACTATTAGTGCCATCATATATTTTAATTTAGAATCTGGATAACTGGAATATATACATTAAATCATGACTAAAACTATTGAATGCATAGAAACATGGCTAAACATGTGTTATTTATACATTTCATGGGCAAATTGTCATGTAAAGTCTTGATTATAACCATAAGAAGTATCAGTATTAGTGATTGAAATGGTAAAATGGCATTGTCTGAATGGAATGAGATGGAAAAAGAGAGAGAGAGTGGGAGGGCATACCTCCTCAATCTCCACTGTCTCCTCCTCTTACATACATACAACGCACATGCACGCGCGCACGCACGCGCGCGTGCACGCACGCACGCGCGCGTGCACGCACGCACGCGCCGCGCGCGCGCAACGCACGCACACACACACACACACACACACGCTCGCGCGGTGCACAGACACACACTTATAACATGTACTCACGCATGCACACACACATGCATATTTTGCGCACGCATGCACAAATGCACCTGCACACGCACACACGTTTGTATACACATGCATCTGCACGCACATACACGTGCACACACACACACACACACATGAGCACGCACACATCGCGCAAGCATACACACACACACACATGCGCACACACACACACACACACACACACACACACACACACACACACACACACATGCGCACACACACACATGCGCACACACACATATATATTATTACAGACACACACTCAATGTACCATGCATGCACACACGAACATATGCTACAACAAAATGCATGCACAAAACACCCCACTTGCTACACACACGCTTGTACACACGCATGTGCACACACAACGCATGCACTAAAGCACACATGCATATAAACACACACATGCACACACACACACATGGACATGCACACACACTTGTACACAACACATGCACAACACATACACGTACACACACACATGCACACATGCACACACCAGAAGAGCACACACACTTACTTGCACAAGCTCTCTTCAAAACTCGCGCGCGCAACACACACACACACACACCACACACACCACACACACAAAACACACACACTCATAATATGTACTCACCGCATGCACACACGCACATACCCAATCCCATACAACACGCATGCACACACACATACACACACACTTGTACACACATGCATGCTTACCCACATATACATGCGCATGCCACACACACAGACACACACACACACACACACACACACACACACACACACCACACCACACAAGAGCAACACACACAGATGCACACCACTCGGCAATTACACACACACACCGCACACACTACACACACACACACACTTACACACACACACACACACACACACATGTACACTCGTACACACCATACACAGACACAGGAGCCCAAAGCAATTTAGAGGGATGTATGCACACACTCATACACACAGACATACACACATGAGTACAATGGATATAAGCATAGCATGCTTAAAAACTTACTTGAAAAGAATAGACATACAGAGTGATATAAAATGCAGATCATGAATAAAAAAAAAAACAAACACGCAAAAAAGACATACAGAGTAAATACAAAATGCAATCATGAATAAGAAAAAAACCCACAAACATAAGTCTTATCATATTTTACTTCTGTCAAACGCAAGTTTTGCATAGATTAAACTAAAGTATGACCTGGAAAAATTTAAAAAAATGTAGAACTACTTTTACTGAACTCTGAGTTCATTTAGAACTCTGAGTTCATTATTTTCTTTTTTCATAAAAACATAAGTTTTGCATAGTTAGAACTGAAGAAATGAACTGGAGCAATTTGAAATTTTAGAACTACATTTACTAAACTCTTTGTGACAAAGGGTTTGACTCAGAAGTGTTGTTTCTATGAGTTAAGGGTTTGAAAAAATTAAAACAAGTAGTTTTTCTGTTATGCAGATCCAGTTACAACCCTTTATTTATGTGTATTTTTTAGAGTGGAAAGGGAACTGAGGAGGTGAAAATTTTAGAAGCAATATTCATGATGAACAAATTTAAGGAAGCATTGGAATGAGGAATGTGTATTTCAGGATCTGCGACATTTTTACAAGAATCATGGTCATTAGTGTTTTCAATCTTCTAATCAGTGCATCAAAGTTTTAAAACACGAATGAGTATATCATACATGTACATGTATGGCAGAACATTTTCAGATTCTCTTGTACAGCGCATGGTTGAAGGTTTGGGGCAGCAACAAGTACAAGCCTGTTGACTATGCTCGCCTCAAAGCCTTGGCATCAGAAAAGAAATTCGCTTCTTTGAAGACCTCAATGAAAGTAAACAAAATTGAGAAAATTCTCCCAGGCAATAAAGAGAGCATATACTTAAGCAGCACCAGCTTGTGTGGCAGAAGGAATTTCTTCGGCTTCAACACCTTAGGCGCAAAGTTAGTAATACAGCTCATTTTTACCCTTTTGTTGCTCCAGTATTTGTTTTCATCCTTAACATTTTTTCTTGAATGTATTTTTTTTAAGACTGTCAAATGCCTGGCAGGTCAGTGCTTGGTAAATACTGAAGACAGAGATATATGATTAGGTTACTTTGGCAGAGTAAACGTTCATTTGTTTAAAACCAAAAGGATGCCCTTGGCATAACATTCACTGCCTATAATTTGAGGCAACTCGTCACTGAAATTTTGATAAATTGAACATTTTATTTGAATAATCTCAATCAGAATTTAAGAAAAAGAAGGGAAAGTAAGTTAGTCAGAAGAGATTTTACTATTTCATTTTTGTTTTAACTTATTTTGCTATGACTTAATATTTCATGTCCAGCTTTAACATGTTGTGGTTTAAAAATTTTTAAGAGCAATAGTTTGTATGAAGATTTGAAAACTCATTCTATGTATTATGCAGAGTCTGTTTTGCTTGCTTATGAAATATAAAATGTGTTTGAATTATAGTTATTGACTTTAAGCTCATACAGTTCAGCTAAAGCACATATAAGTTATTTGCATGAAGTTCCACTTTATGGTTTTGCACATCATTCCCTGATGTCTTTTCAGTTCCAAGCAGAAGTGGAGTCTCACATGCGTCAGAATGCAGACTCAGATATTTGCAGTCAGATCTATCATGATTTTGAATATAACGACAGCAACGGTCTTCAGCTTTTGATGCCTTCAAACAGGATACTGCTGACCCAATATGGAATCTCGGGTTTGGGTTAAAATTTGAGTCTGTGCTTTTGAAGAATGCAGATAGTTGAATATGTAAAGAATGAAGTGTGGCCAGTATGGATTTATGATTTGTTAAAGTCTACTGTTACTAAATATCTTTTGGGTCCAAATTTAACACTTGAAAATGAATTTCATTTGAAGTATGCGGGTTCGTCCCTTTTAAAAAAAATATTCAAGTATCAGCTTAGTCATCATCACTTTAAAGTTTTGTTGGATGCCAACATTTTGGCAGAGTACAAATATCTGGCATTCAAATATAGTTCCTTTTTCATGTTTCTTACAAGTCTTTAGCCTAGTGGGTGAACAAAAAAATGAGGAGGGCTTAGGGGACAATCTTTTGCATGAAAAACTATTGCCAATTTGGGTCTTTGAATGTTAATTCTGTTCGGACAGTTTGTATGTGAATTTACTTGTGTTGACAATTTGAAGTAAAGAAAAACAAACTCTGGCTGTGTGTGTAAATGCAGTTTTCATTATACTCATCAAATGGAAAATTTGGGAGACCCAAGTATATTTCAATTCATTTAACTATTTGGTTTTGTTTGGAAGTTTTACGGTCATTTTCACCAGACATACAGGCCATACTGTGTGAACTGTTAGTTATGAATTGGTTTTGAATCTGGCATTTAGACAGTGAATTTGTGATGCGTTTTGATGGTATTATACTTGTGTCTGCAGCAAGTGTGACTCAGGAGAGGTATGATACAGTTTCTTTTTCCACACCATTTTCTCTTAACACTCCTATGTGTTTAGACTGGCAGCAATCGCTTTAGTGTCTTACCCCAAGAGAGAACTAACATTTACACAAAGACCCACACAGTCTCAGTTTTGCATCATGTTTGTCCAGAAAAAAGACCTCAAACAGTAATTGAAGAAAACACTATATTCAGTGTGATTGCTGAAACATGGAAGAATGTATGTACCATTGACGGTATTTTAGCCCATGTGGTGAGGGTGTGTGGTGTCTTTCTGCTCTCAGTAAAAGAGAGACTGAAACAGACAGCACTGGCAAACACATGTTGAAAAAATTTTTGTGACTTCGATTTTGTGTATATTCTTTCATGTCATAGATGACTTAATAAGTGCAGAGAGAGGGAGAGAGGGGGGGGGGTATTTCAAAAGCACATGATGAATTGTGAATAGTTACGTGTTATTACATTTTTATGCTATCCAATTTCAGGGATGATTTAAGGTACTGGCTAGCAGAGAACAGAGAAGATCTGAAACTTGGTGATCCAGATGTCATTGAGAAACATGCGGAAATCCGTGAAACGGTAAACATCAGTAAAAGCTCAGCAGGCTGAGCTGTTGGAAAAATTAACGCATAAAACAACGTTGTCTGGAACAAAATTGGACAATGGTGAGAACAGAATTTGCAAATGTATCGGGTTTTTTACGACCCATTTTTTAGAAATAAATTGTCAGTCCTTGCACAGATCTAGTAATTGACTTCCCATCAACTTTGTTTGAATAGGTAAAATTTGTCAGTGCTGCATAGATCTGGCAATTTGACTCGCCTTGTATTTAAATTTTTGAATAAGTACTTTTAATTTTATGATGAGAAAGCATTCCTTTCTGTAAATCACAGCCCTGAATTGGAAGAAATACACAGAGAAAAGGCACTGCTATTCGAATAGATGCAGCTATATATTTCTGCCAAAGTTTCCATGAAAAGGGATGCTGTATTTTTTGTCATAATGTTTATTTAACAGATAATGTGAAAAAAGCATCGAACAAAAAAGCTAGAACCGTCAGTCCGTGTCAATATCATCAAAGCTTTTTCCTTTTTCTTTTCTTTTTGTTTTTTTGTAAATCAGTGAACCTATTATGTGACTTTTTCTGGGTTAGGATTCGCAAGGTTTTCAAGAATGATCTGAATATTCATAATGCTTCATTAGCTGATACCTTACAATAAAAACAAACAAATGAAAAGTAAGTATCTATTATAGAAGTGAAAATTTTTTTAAATTGTAAATTGAAACATTGCATATACCTCAAATTATATCCAAATGCAAAATATGGAAAAAAATTACTTCCTTTATCAAGAAAAAAATCTCTTCATTTATCTAGATGACATCTTTGAAAATCACATAACTCACTGTGTGATACTTAAAAGTTGGAAATATATTTAAAGTTAAAGTAAACCCGTACACATTTTCCCATTAAACGAACAATGGAGACCTGGTATTTCCCGGGTTCTGTTCAATGAGCTTCAATGCTGTTGCCCACCAGTGCTGGAGAAGCATGCCTCTGTATTTGAGGGCATTCCCACAGAGGCCATGGACTTGGATGTCCAGATCGAACCTCAAGTCCACAGTTCTGCAGGAGTTCCTCATTCTTGATGACAAGTACAATGCACGCATAGAGACTTGCAGATGAGGCATGCGCTGGCGTTTTCAGTAAGTTATGTTAATTTTGTGTTGTGTGTGTGGGGGGGGGGGGGGGGGGGGGGAGGGGCGGGGATTATGAAGACGAATTGTAAGATGGACTGAGCTTTTAAGAATATTTTCCCCCCAAGGTTTACGGTCAGCTGAAAGTCATAATAAATTTCTGAAATTACAGCTTTTGATTGTGCACTTCCTATGTAAAAAATGTTAGCTCCAGAATATACAAAGGCAAAAGGGTGTCAAACTTTCTTTCCCGAGTAATTAACCGCACGCACACGCATGCCCACAAAAACAATCTATGTGTCATTCTGCAAGCACACATGTTGCACCGTTTCCCAAATGGCAAGAATAACCGAGCACAGATGGGGGAACTCATGAAATGCACTCATGTAGTTTGTGAAGATGTCTCTTTTTTCAAACGGTAGGGTATTAAAGGAGAGTGATAAAGAGAGATTTATAATCTGTTTATATTAGTTATAAGAAGCAGAGTAAATTTTTTGATTATTGGGGCCAAAGTCATTTTAATATTTTTTTTAAAAACCCGTGTTTTAATATAAACAATGTCATGTTTTGCGTGAATGTGAATTGGGGTTCTTTTCTTTATATAAGACGCAAAATACAAATAAAAAAAATTTCCCGGCTGACTTTCCGTCATGAGAAAAATTGTTTTGTGCATTATTTTCTACTACTTGTAACATCCGAAAAAGACATGTTTATTGAAAACTAAACTTGTCTGTTTTGTATTGCATGTAAAGTCTGCTTTACACCTTGTTTTTTTATGTGTTTATTTGTACTTTGCTTTTTTTTTTCAGTCGTGATGCATTTGGTTTCTTTTTTTTTTTTTTACAAAGATTTTTTGTTTTAACAGAACATTCATCTCTGCAGTGTATAGGTGTTTTGAATGCTTTGTAACAGCTATTTTGGTGCATTTGTGTGCAATCCCGCTACCTCCCAGCTGCTGGGGAAACCAAAGAGAAAAGTAATAACATTTCCCGTATAATTTAGCTATTTGCTGGTTGTATCTATAAAATGTGTTTATATATCTGTGTTTATGCATCATACACTTGTGTAATGTATTTTTTGTTGTATATTGAAATAATATTTAAAAAATTAGAAAAACAAAATATGGTAAACAAAGAAAGGGCTCCCTTTTTGGGCCCCTGATGAAATGATTAATGCTCATAACCTCAGACTTTTGCAGTTTGTTTTACACATTCACATAGTACATGTGCAGACAGGAGGTTGACAGAACAAGGAAAAAGCTTTCCTGAGAAAGGTCCAACTTGGCCCATATACCCCAAGCTAAGTACACAATAGCAGCAGAAGAAATGGACAGACACTAACTAGTGATATAGAGCATACCAGACAGGCGGAGAAAGATTGAGGCTGAGAACAATGCCAGTGTACTTGATGTGATGAACAGCGTGGATGAAACGGGAGGGTGGGACCCAGATGATCACTTCACTTTTGTGGGAATCCATGACCAGTACCCAAGGGAGGGGCCCAACCGACGTAACACTGTGTTTGATAGATGAAAGCGGACACTACCTAACAGTCACGTGCAAGCTGTAAAGGCTTTTTATTCATGTTTTCCCCCTAGATTGTATCTATCTATCCTCTTGTGCTGGTAGCAAAATAAGGCCCTCGACAAGCCCGCCACTGATGGGCGGTCGCTGAAATACTTCCCGACGGCCCCAATTGTCCAACCAATTTCTTCTTCTCCCTCTCTACTGTTCCTCCCAAATTTCTTGGGGCGTCCCTCTTTTTTTTTCGCCATCAGGAGTCCTCCGTAGGGCGATTCCTTTGGGAAATGGCTGTTGTCTGCTGCGGAGCCATGGCCTATCCATCGCCAACGCCTTCGTTTGACTTGCGTTGAATGGGTTCAGTTTCTGCCTTTGGGGAGGTTCTTCATTGGTGATGGTAAATTTTGGCCAATAGATCGTAGAATGCGTCTGAGGGGGAATCTGTTTTGAAGCTCTAGTTTGTTGCTGATGGGTTTTGGTATTCTTCCCTGATTTCTGACCATAAAGAAGGGTGCTTATTACATTTGATTTGAAAATCTTAACTTGGTCTTCAGGCGGGTATTCCCTGCCTTCCATGTGCTCCTTGGTTTTAGGCAAAGGGCCTGGCTGGCTTTTGCAAGTCGAGCCCGGATCTCCACCTCCCCATCCCCTGTATTAGACATCTTGGATCCAAGATAGGGGAAGTCGCAACTTCCTCAATTTCGTCCCCCGTTCAGTTTGATGTTGTCTTGGACTCTGGCATTCATTCTCATGCTCTTTGTCTTTTTGGGGTTGACCTTTAAGCCAAGGGTTTTCCCGCTGTTGTTGCCATGGCATCTGTTTTCTCCTGTATGTCTTGGTAACGATGTGACATCAGGGGAATGTCGTCAGCAAAGTTCCAAGTCTTCCAGTGTTGTTGTTGTTACCATTGTCGTGGTCCATCTGATTCCCCCCCCTCTCTCTGTCTGTAGCGTTTTTCATAATCCAAGGTCCAAAGGCCAGGATGAAGAGGAAAGGCGATAGGATGCAGCCCTGTTTCACTCCCGTGCTGACACTGAAGGCGTTTTGTGAGCTCTGTGTTGCAGATCACCCGCGAACTGAAGTCACCGTACAGCATCTCAATGACCCGACAAGTTTTGCAGGGATTTCCGTAGTGTCTCAGGATTTCCATAAGGACTCCGGTGGATGCTGTCAAATGCCTTCTCCAGTCAATGAAGTTGATGTACAAAGGCGTGTTCCACTCATTGCTCTGTTTTTCCGAACCTGCGCAGAGTGAAGATATGATCTGAGCAGGATCGTCCAGGGCGAAAGCCTGCTTGTGTGGACGGGGGGTTCCTCTCAAGGGTTTCTGTCAGCCTTGACATCACCACCTTGCTAAATACCTTGCTAGTGAGAGAAAGAAGTGTTATGCCCCTCCAGTTGTTGCAGTCTCCAAATCTCCCTTTTTGGGCAACTTGAAGATAAGACCAGTTTTCCACGCTTCAGGGGTCTGGCCCGTTTTCCAAACCTGTCTGAAGATCTCCGTCAGAATTTGGGGCTGTCACATTAATATCTGCTTTCAACATGTCTGCTGTTACCCCACTGCCCCTGGTGTTTTCCGTTCTTCATGGTTTTGATTGCTGCTGTCACTTTTTCTAAAGGCTCGGTGGATCGATGCAGATGTCCAGCTATACCTGCCGGTTGGATATCTGCTAGCTGAGGGGGGTCTGGTCTGTTCAGCACTGACTCGAAATGTTCTTTCCAGCGCTGTAGTTTTTCTCCTCTCCCTCAACGACCTTCCCCTTTTTGTCCTTTACTGGTACAAACATTTTTTTGGAAACCCATTATTTAGCTGCTTGTTTATCTTGTACAGCGTTTTTAGATCATTTCTACCAGCTGCCTCCTCTGCCTCAAACTGCCAGTTTCTCGATGTGGTCCTTCTTGTCAGCTCTTGTCATCTTCTTTACCTCTTTATTTATTTCTGTATATTCTTTTTTCTGTGCTGCTCTTTCAAGCGTTCTGATCTGGTGTTGTTGATCTTCTGCTTTGTCAGCTTTCTTTCAACTATCTTTCCCAGGTTCCTTTCTTTATCCCACTCTTTCCTTCCTTCTTTCGGGCGGAAGCCTAGTACTTTTTCTCCCGCTTCCCGCAAGGCCTGGATGAAGCTGTCTATTTTTTAACTCTTGTTGTTCCCCTAAGCGCCTGGAATCTGTTCTTTAATTTCCACCAACAAAAGCTGTTTGGTGAGCGTCTCATTCAGTCTGTCAGAGTCTAATTTTCTGCTGACGTGCCTGTCTTCCTCGTGTTCCGAGGTTTTCAGGGAAACGGTGGCCAACACAAGGGTGTGGTCACTGGCAACATCTGCTCCTCTGTAGGCCCCTGACTCTTGAAGGGAGCTCCTCCATCTCCGATTGACTAAGATGTGATCTATCTGGTTTTTGGGTGGTCCCGTCTGGTGATGTCCAAAATTGTTTTGTGAAAAATTTCTGTGTTGAAAAAGGGGGCCTCCAATCACAGGTTGTTCTCTTCACAGAAGTCTGCTAGTCTTTCTCCATTATCGTTGATGGTAAACCCAAATTTCCCTTTTGCCCATAACATGCTCCCTCCCGGTGTTATCACTGCCCATCTTTGCATTCAAATCGCCAAGGATCAGTACCATGTCATGGGCGCAAATATTCTCCGCTGCTTTCTTGGGGCTGATCGTAAAAAAGCATCCTTTGGGTTCTATATCTGCACCTTCGGGTTTGGTGCGTAGCAAACAAAAACTGTCCTTGGTGTATTTGGAGTGGAATCTTGCCTTCAGAAGTCTTTGGGCCAAATGGTTTCCATTCTAGTAATGCTTTCTCTGTTTTTCTGTTGAGGAGAAGTGCTACTCCCTCAGAGTGTTTTGGGTTTTCTGATCTTCCAGAGAAGACAATGGTATGTCCTGACGCCAGTCCCCCCTCTTTCCTGTGCCGGTCCATCTGACCTCGCTGACTCCCAAGATGTCCAGGCTGTAGTTTGTCAAACTCTTTGACTAGTTGGGGCATCTGCCAGTCTGGTACAAGGTCTGGACGTTCCAGCACCCCCACCCTCATCTTCTGTTTCGGCTTCAGTAAATCCACCATCGGGCGCCAGTCCCCTCGGGTTTGGCTGTCGTCCGTTTATCAGTCCAGTTGCCCCGGGGTGCTTTATTGCCGTCGCCATCCGTGTCGGATGCTCTGGTATTGGTTTTTTGTAACAATCATTTTTTAAGGGACAGGGTTGTTAGCCCTGTGCCCAACCCCCAACCTGGAGGACCAGTGTCACCTTAGTCGCCTCTTACGACATGCCTGGTGATGGCAGGGACGCTGAATTCTAGCAGTGCCACCTCCTAGGCACACCCCGGCAATCCCACGGGGGCCTAGATTGTATATATGTGAATAAACGCATGTGTGTGTGTGTGTGTGTGTGTTCAATGTTGGCTCTATATTGGCTCCAGTGGGGATGCTGGGGCTCTTACCAAGTAAACTGTATCCCTGTCGTCTGGAAATGCAGCACTAGTAATGGTCTTTTCTGACACTCTTTGACTCTTATTTTATTTATTATTATTTTTTCTCTGATGTTTCTTTCTTTATTGTTGTCTGCTGGTTGTTGTTGTTATTGTATGTGGGTATTTTTGCTTGTTTTGTTTTGTTTGTTATTGCTTAGATGGCCTTATAATTGTCTGTGTTCCAGAAAGTTAGTACATTTATTTTTCTCCTCAGAATGCATAACATGCCAGCTTTTTAGCTGTGATCTTGTGACTAAGGAGTGAAAGAGTAAGCATTGTTCAGTGCAGACATTCCATACCGTCATTTAATTTTATGGCTTATTTGTTTGTTTTGTTACAATTAACATTTTTGAAAAAGAAAATTAAATCTTGGTGAAAAGTCAAGAACAGCCTAGTTTTATCTGTCTTATGAAGATGTTAATAACGACTTTTTTTGTGAACAGCTGTACATATCTTGTGGAGACATCTGTTCTGTTTGTTGCTTCTTTTAGGAAACGACTCCTTTTTTCCCTTTTCAAGTGGCAACACCCCCTAAAGGGCCGTGTGTAATTGACTGGACGGTAATGACACTGAACTTGTAAGTGTATGATAAAAGAAAAGATCAGTCTATGCTGTAACTTATTACTTTATCAAGGGCGTTAGTGAGTGTGACTGTTGTACTGCAGTCAGACCATGAGGACTGGTGGATGGACTACAAGTACCTGAAGAGCGTATGAAGGGGCTGCACAACGACTGGGCACGAGATCGTCGGGAGCTCATGATCAAGTCAGGCTGACTTTCAGGAGGCAACACTGACCCCACTGGATGAACTGAGGTCTGAGAACATGCACGTCAGAAACAGTTGTGCAGGGTTTTTTGACA
>JAFLJL010006220.1:12500-20000 GCA_018398815.1 Conus ventricosus | reverse complement strand
GAAAATGTAATTGGTTTGTTCTCGTGTCACAACGCTAATTAAAGGAAGAAAGACACATATGAAAACCAGTGACGTTTAGTGGCTAAAGAAACCGCCATTGGCAAAATATACAGATACGCATGACAATGAAACTTCAATTTTCTGCCTAGGGTGTTTTTTTTTAACCCGAGAACATGAGAACACATTCTACAGTGGACATGTCGTTTTGAACACACACACACACACACACACACACACACACACACACACACACCACACACACACACACACACATATATATATATATATATAATATATATATATATATATATATATATATATATATATATATATATATATATATATATATATATATATATATATATATCAGGCAGCTAGTGAAGGGCTTCTCATTGTTATAATATATTCCCCCATTTTCTTCATCTTCAAAAATTTTTTGTTTTTTGTTTTTTTTGTTCAAATCTTTGCCAAGTCATTACTATAACGACTGAAGAATTGTTGGCCTGCACTTGTTTTCCCCCACTACTTAATTGTTCAGTATATATATATATATATATATATATATATATATATATATATATATATATTATATATATATATATTTATATTTATACACACACACACACACACACACACACACACACACACACACACACACACACACACATATATCTATCTATATATATATATATATATATATATATATATATATATATATATATATATATATATATTAAAAACAAGTATTAAAAGGAGTGCTAAAATTATCTACAAATATTTTATATATATATATATATATATTATATATATATATATATATATATATATATATATATATATATATATATATATATATATGTATGCATTGTTTCTTTTGTGTCTTTATTAGGTTGAATACTCACCAAGAGAGGGAGAGAATATCAAGCAAGACCTACAGACCTACAACAAAAAGAAAAAATAAATCAATGTGACTGAGTTGGTCAACAAAAGACCTAACCCCCCCCCCCCCCCCAAAAAAAAAAAAAAAAAAGAAAGAAAAGAAAAACAAAAGACATGAGCGAGACGAGTGCCAGCAGAGCTTATTGTGAGACGGTGTGAGGGGTATGGCTGGCGAAGCGGCGCCACCACTAGCTTCTTCTCAACAAGCCCAGACCCATCTTGCCACTTCTGTCTTCAGCGTGCTGAGCTTCTCGTGCCGCTGTTCTTCTTCACTGTCTTCACTGGTGCTTCCAGACGTGCCACTACAACCTGCTGCTTCTTCTCCTTCTCCCAAGCCTCGTTCACGTCTTCGTCTGCTGGAAGGTTCTGCAGTTTCTTGCCTTTCTCGTGGCCGTCTAGCCTCGAGGGGCTTGTCATTGAGATGTGGAGGGTATAGCGGCTGTCTCTGCTCTTGTGCTTCAGCGTCAAAACTGCAATTTGCTTTGTATCAATCCTCTTCTATTTGTCGACGCTGCGTGAACTTGACCTACACCCTCACTGACCTTCGTGGAGGTGGACGACGACTTCGGTCATGACCCCGTCCGTGATCTCTCCTCCGGCGGATCACGTGACTCTGCCTTCGTCTTGTCCT
Organism: Conus ventricosus; assembly: GCA_018398815.1. Classification (NCBI taxonomy): domain Eukaryota; kingdom Metazoa; phylum Mollusca; class Gastropoda; order Neogastropoda; family Conidae; genus Conus; species Conus ventricosus. Next base: position 18,430 of record JAFLJL010006220.1, on the reverse strand, counting down.
TGTCCCCCTCAGGTCACGTGGTACCCCTGTCCCCCTTTCACGCTTCCGGTGACGACACGCGCTTGTTTTTCGCGTTCTGGTCTCCTCCACCCCCCCTCCCCCTCCATCGTCGTCCTCCCATCCTGCAACCCCCACCCCACTCCTGTCCCTGCTTTTGCCGAGTCCAGACCACTGCCACAACATCACTGCCACTGTCCTGCCCATCCCAAGTCCTCCCGCCGATGAGGTCAACAGACACTGCTGTGGAGGCTGCTGTTGTTGCGGCCAAGATCGCCCTGACGACGTCGTCCTCCTCAACGACCCCTGCATCGCCAAGAACCACATGAACGATCAGAACTGCTGTTGTGACGATGGTGATGATGATGCGGGCGCTGCTGCCACCATTCTCGGCAGCCAGTCTGCTCCTGGAACCATGGAGGACTTGTGCTACGGCCATGTCCAGAACTCTCGTTCAGGCGAGCTCCACAAGAATCACCAGGGACTGAGCTGTGATATTAACGCTGACCACTCTCTCTGCTCCTCCTTCCCCCCTCCCAGCCTGGACGGAGGTGGCCCTTGTCTCAGGTGCTGTAGCTGCGGTGGTGGGGGTGGTGGGGGCAGCAGCAGCAAAGGTCTGCTGCGGTGTATCTGTGATGACGTCAGCAATCATGGCCACGACGGCGTCATCAGCTGCTCTGGCTGTGCCTGTGTCAGTCAGCTGCAGCAGTGTCGTCATCATCACCTTGCCAACCAGACCTGTCAGATCTTCGGTGCTCATTCTTCTGACAGCCGCCGTGGTGTTGTCGTCCTCACCACCACCACCACCACCACCACCATCGCCGAGCAAACCTCCAGCGAAAGCGACTCGATCCGGTCCAACTCCCTCTTCGCGGACGACATGCCGAGCAATCGTCCACTCACTCACAAACCTGACAATGACAGTCACGACTCCCCAACCGACACAGACAGCGTCCTCGACCATCTTGCCGCCCGCGACAACCCCACAGAAGTAGTCCCCGCCCATCTCCACTGTCCTCTTGACACGCCTCTTGACCGTCTCAACAACCTCCACCCACAACCAGTACCACTGCGGTAATGACGATGTGTTAAAGTACCCAGACAAACTCGACACCTGCGGCTGTGATTCCACTGTCAGGGGGCTTTGGAGCAAGGTGGGAATCAGCAGCAGCGGCAGCCAAAGAGACAGCAGAGAAGCTGCGGCCGTTCATTCTGATCTCCAGCTGCTGCCACCCACCGGGGGAGCGGCACGTGTCCTTGTGGAGGGGTGGTGCCAGGCGTGTTCCGCGCTGCCGGCAGTGCTGGTGCTGTGGTTGATGTTCCTGCTGCTGCTGCCGCTGAGACGGAACATTCGGAGACGGGACGTGGTGATTCAGGTAATTTGTATTTATTGGTTGACTAGTAAATTCATCGATTGATTTTTGATGGTTCTGGTTCTGTTTGGCTATTCAAGTGATTGTCTGAGGCTGCTAGGCTGTTACTGTGGCTTTTAAAGAAAGGAAGTGATAGGAAAGTTTAGCAGCTCCCCCCCCCTTCAAACAAACACGCACGGACGCACGCACGCACACACACACACACACACACACACACACACACACACACACACACACACACACACACACACACACAACCACACCCACGCACGCACACACACACACACACACACACCACACACACACACACACACACACACACACACACACACACACACACACACACACACACGCTCACACACACGCTCGCACGCACGCACACAATACAGGTAATTGTATTAACTGATTGACTGATTAGCTTGTTGATCGATGCATTGACGAATTTATTCTATTGGCTATCTATATGAGTGATTGAGGCTGCTACTGCGGCTTATAACGAAAGGAAGTGCGGCAATAGTTTTAACACACACACACACACAACACACGCACGCACGCACGCACGCACGCACGCACGCACGCACGCACGCACGCACGCACGCACCACACACACACACACACACACACACACACACACACACTTACACACACACTATCCTGTGATACAAGTGATTCTATTCATGAATTGAATGACTTGCTTTTTGATTGACGGATTGATGAATATATTCTATTGGCTAGTCGTGATATTGATTGAGGCTGAAACCGCGGCTTACGAGGAAACGAAATGAAGCGATAGTTTAGCAGCCCCCCCCCCCCCCCCCCCCCCCCTCCGCACACACGGTTACAATACGTTACCGCAAATGCTCTCTACCGCGAGAATACATTACCGCAAAGTCGTATATTACGATACCGCAAAAGACTTGCTACTTTACCGCAAATAGATTTTGTTGATTTCTGTAGCCTTTTAGCATATTTGCGTTCATGGACAAGCTGAAACTCCAACAGAGCAAAACGTACATGAAAATCAGAGCAGCAAATTCAGGCGTACTTGCACTCGCCCGCCGAGACGTGGAGAAGCAGAACAACCTGCTTGAAATACAGGCAGCCTATCAGCATGGAGCCATTACTCAGTCAAACTATGTGTGGAGACTGGCACTAAGGTAACAGCCCGTCCGAATGTGATGACGCTCTCCAGCTGATATGATGCTGAACTGTGATTGATTTTTAATGCCAATTTTACGTTTAATGTTTAATTAATTCAGAGGGGACAAAGTGTAGATTGCTGAACGAGATTTTGAATGCAGGGTTTTTTTAATGTACCTTTTTAATGCAAATTCCAGAGTACAATGTACTGTTGGTACTGTCAAAAGAAAAAAAAAAAACACCTGTTTGAACAGATTTGCGGTAACGTATTTCAGATTGCGGTTTTGTAGCATCGGTTTTGCGGAAGGATATACCACTTACGCTATATGTGATTTTTTTTTTTGCCGGTAAACGTGGTGCTACGCTCCACACACACAGAAGCACCTCTCTTCCTTTTGTTTTGTCGTTCTCATCATTAGCTGTCTTTAGGGTTAGTTTTCCGAAACAGAAAGGAGCGGAAGGGGGTGAAGGTGGGTGGGGGGGGGGGGGGCGGTGCGGGGGGGGGGGTGATACGCTAAACTAATTTTGCCGATTCTTTGGAAGGATCGTTGGACGATTTATTGCTTTTCTTTATCTTTTGCTTTCTTATTCCTTTAATCATAGAAGGTGAACAATTCATTCCATTCAGTCATTCATTCATACATTCATTCATTCTTTTCATGCATTCAGTCAATCATTCATTCATTCATTACCTCTTTCATTCATTCGTTCGTTCGTTCGTTCATTCAATCATTCATAATTAACTAATTCATTTATTATTCATACATTATTTAATTCATTCATTCATCATTCATTCATTCATATTCATTCATTCATCATTCATTCATTGTCATTATTAATTTCTTGTTTTATGTTCTTTTCTTATTCGTTCTCCCTACAGGTTCCATTCTCATATTCGATAGATTGTCTGTCGTTTTTATTTTTCGGACCCCTCCCCCCTCCCCCCCTGCTTCCCCCATCCACTCCCTCCATACCTGTTCATCCTCTCATCCGTCGGCTCGTTCATCTTCACTGATTGGTCCGATTTTCGATGAACGGATGTTTGGTGGGCGGAGAGATATCTGATCTAGTGGTTGGGGGATCCAAGCGTAATTCAATCATTGTTTATTTGTTTCTTTATGAGACGTTCAGTTATGTTTCCACCATCCCCTTCCTTTTTTAAGGGAAGGGGGGGAGGCGGGGATGGGGGAGGGGGGGGGGGGGGGGGGCGGGGGAGGACGGTCTTCTTGTTTGTTGTGGCTGTGTGTTGTCTTTCTGCTGGGCGTTGAGTGTCGTAGCAGCGTTCGTTTGGAGTGATGGGCTGTTAATTTATTTCATCAATGGCAGCGGAGTTGCACACCTGTTTGTTATTTATTGTTTACTGTTCCCTGAATTCATGGAGATTCCTTATCAAACCGAGGTTACTCTGTATTTGTTACTGTTCGTCCGCGTGTTTTGTTCAGTATACTCAAAATCAAAAAGGACGAGCCAGTCTTGATAGTGTTGATTTGTGTTTGTTCATTTCTCAGTTTGTGTTGCTGCGCGGGATGTGTTAGGTACCGGGTATATTAGCAGTCTGGGGGTGGGGGTGGGGGTGGGGGGGGAGGGATCTCTCCTTGTTTGTTTCCTGTGTGCTCTGTGCTGTCGTTTCTGCTAGGGGGAATTCGGTGTCGTTAACAGCCATTCGTTTGGAGTTATGGGCGTTTGTTCATATTCGTCATTGGGAGCAAGAGTTTTACCCGAATGTTTCGTCATTTACTTACTGTGAATATTCTCGCCAGATTCTTTTCTTTAGTATCCTTTGTACTGGTTTGCAGTTATAACACCTTCAATTGAAATTGTTTGTTTATTGCAAAGAAAGTATTACCTCCTTTTTTTTTTTTTTTTGTTAAATTTCATTCGATACCTCTTTCTTCTAAAGTTTTGCTTTCATCTAGTTTATCATTCACACTTCTTTTAAATTTTCATTTCATCGGTTTTATTGTATATGTCTTCTTTTACAGTTTTCATGTCATTCATTTATATAAATCGCACTTTTTCTTTCAAAATGTATCTTTTATTGGATAAACGAACTAGCAATTCTCATGTCTTCCTTTTATCGGGATATATACTCCGACACTCTTTGAAGGTTTTTTTGGGGTTGTTTTTACGGAGATCCAGCATATCATCTATTCTGAAGTTTTTCGTTTTATCGAATGTAAGCCTGACTCTTTATTCTATAAACATGTTATCAAAATCATTAGTGCTCCACCTTTTCTTGTGGGGCTATTTTATGGGAATTATTGTCTGCTCTCCTCCTCCTCTCCTCCTCCTCCTTCTTCTTCTTCTATCTTCCTTCTTCTTCTTCTTCTATCTTCTTCTTTATGAGCGTTTTCTTTCATGGTTTTTATCGTCTTCAACTTGTTCCGAAATTCTTCCATATTACAGCTTCTACTTACCACTTTCCTCTCAGTTTTTTTGTTCTTTTAGCCGATTTATAGTTTCTTACCTTTGCTTTGTAAAAAAGAAGTTCCTGTTAGCGGATTAAATGTGCTTAGCGTTGTGTCAAATTCTTCCATTTTTCAGATCAGTAAAACACCACATTCTTCAAAGTTTCATTTTTCATGGTTTTTATAATATAAACACCATTTCTAACATTTTCGTTTTCTCCGAATGATGGTATATGCACATGTACCACCTTTTTTTCTTCTTCTTAATTGTTCTTTTATTGGATTTGCAGTCACTGTCTTTCTTGTCAAGCGTTCATTTCACAGGGATTTCAAAGAGCTGTCATTTGCTTGTCATGTAAATGAGCTGTCATTTTGCACGTTAGATTATGATAGGTGACTTTTGAACGTTACGTTCCAAAGCTGTCTTTTGCAACGCTCATGTCAAGAGCTGTCTTTTGCACGTCACATTATACGAGTGTCTTTTGATCGTCATCTATAAGAGTGACTTTGCATGTCATGTTCAACAGCTGTCTTGCACGTCATTTCATACGAAGCCGTGTGATTTTGCGATCGTGTTAAGAGCTGTCTTTTGCACGTTCATGTTACGAGCTGTCTTTTGCACGCCATGTTAAGAAGCTGTCTTTTGCACGTCATTGTTTAGGCTGTTATTGCACGTCATGGTATAAGAGCTGTCTTTTGACATCATTGTTATAGAGCTGTCTTTGTGCCACGACATATTCTAAGAATGTCTTTTGCCGTCACGTTAAGGGCTGTCTTTTTGCACGTCATGTTAAAGGCGTCTCGTTTGCACGTCATGTTCTAAGAGCTGTCATTTGCACGGGCATGTTATAGGAGCTGTCTTGCACATCCTGTTAAGAAGCTGTCTTTTGCACGCCATGTTGTCCAGTACAGAGTTTCACTCCTTTCTCTTCTGTTATATTGTGACACTGGCTGGTCGTGATGCCCAATAGCAGGACATGTTCCTTTCAATTGAAAATACATTTAAACGAAA
>JAFLJL010006220.1:2500-10000 GCA_018398815.1 Conus ventricosus | reverse complement strand
AACAAAAGTAAAACAGGAAGAAAAGTTTCAGAGAATAATCACAAGAGAGTTGCAATGTGTTTGAAGTATCACTAACTGAGTGATGTGTGTCACGTTTCGACAATTACTATAATAAATCTTCTGCCTTGATCCACAACGGAAACAGACATGTCAATTTCTCGACAGGTCATTGTTATTTTATGCAGGGCAAAACTAGACGGAGTGTTGTGCGATGACGAGTCCATTTTTTGTGACGGACTCTCTTCTCCAGACATCAGATAGACAAGTCCATTGTGGTGAGCCTCTTCTCTCTCTCTCTCTCTCTCTCTTCTCTCTCTCTCTCTCTCCTCTCTCTCTCTCTCTCTTCTCTTCACACAACAGAGTCAAAATTTTGATTTCACCTCTCTCTCTCTCTCTCTTCTCTACTCTCTCTTCTCTCTCTCTTCTCTCTCTCTCTCTCTCTCTCTCTCTCACACACCACACACACACACACCACCACACACACCACACACACACCACACACACACACAAACGCACGCACGCACGCACGCACGTACACACACACCCACACGGTACACACACCACAACACACACAACACAACACAACACACACACACTCACCACACACACACACACACACAACACAAACACACACACACACCACACCAGGTCAACAGATATCTGTCTGCGCCAGCACAGAGCAACAAGTCGTTTTAGACGACAATTTTCGCAGACACAGACCCCCCCCCCACCTTTCCCCCACGCCCCCCTCCCCCCCCCCCCCCCCCCATGAAAAAAACCTCCCCCCCTCAGAGAGTTACATTATACATGGAGAAAAGAGTTAGAAGAACAGAAAACATGACGACGAGTCGACGACGACGTCGCTGATAATGACTGATGTGATGATGATGAAATGGGGGTATGAGATTGGGTTATTTATACTAAAAAATCAATTAAATGATGATGAATGATGTGCTGATGATGATTATGACGATGGTTATTGTTGTCGTTTTTGATTGGTCATTTGTTGGTTTTATTCATGCATTCACTTAGTATAACAGCAGGAATTGCTGGAGTGTCTCATTCATAGCTGCAGCAGCAACTGCAGCAGTTTTTTTCTTAAATGTAGTTGTGTTAGTAATGGTTATTGTTGTAGTAGTAGTAGTAGTAGCAGCTGCAGGCAGCAGCAGCAGCAGCAGCAGCACAGCAGCAGAGGAGAGTAGTAGTAATAGTAGTGTAGTAGTAGTAGTAGTAGTAGTAGTTGTGTAGTAGTAGTTAGTAATAGTTATCTGTAGTAGAGTTGTTGTAGTTTTTCTCGTAGTAGTAGTAGATTGTGTAGTAAGTAGGAGTAGTAGTAGTAGTAGTAGTAGTAGTAGTGCAACAGCATCAACATTGTAGCTGGGTATTAATAGTAGTAGTAGATGCTGAAGTAGTAGTAGCAGCAGTAGTAGAAGCTAGCGCAGTCTGTAGCAACGTTTTACAGTTAGTATTGTAGTTGGTTGTAGTAGCCACAGATTAGTTAGTAGTAGTATTATAGTAGTAGTAGTAGCAGGCAGCCCAGCATTGCATCAAAGGCAGCAGCAGCAAGCAGCAGTAGTAATAATAGTAGCAGTAGTAGCAGAATAGAATCGTAGGAGAGCTGCACGGTAGTAGTAGCAACAGGCATGCAATAGCAGCAAAGCAGCAATAGACAGTAGTAGAAGTATAGTATTAATAGTAGCAGTAGTAGCAGAATAGGAATCGTAGGGAGCAGCAGCCGCTGTAGTAGGCAACGCAGCAATAACAGCCAACAGCAGCAATAGCTGTTGCAGCACGCTGTTAGATAGTAGTAGTAGTAGTCGTAGTAGTAGTAGTAGTAGAAGTAGGTAGCTTCACCAGCCAGTAGCTGCAGTAGTTAGTTATCGTTGTAGTAGCTAGCAGCGGCAATAATAAGAGCCAGCAGCAGTAGGCAGCAGCAGCGGCAGTAGCAGTCAGTAGTAGTTGTAGAGCAGCAGCAGCAGAAGCAGCAGCAGAGCAGCTGCAAGCAGCCAGCAGTAGTAGTAAGCAGTAGTAGCGGCAGCAACACCAGCAGTAGCTGCAGTAGTAGTACTAGTATTGGCAAGCACAAGCTGCACCAGGCAACAGCACAACACCACCAGCAACTGCTGTCACTCTCAGCAGTCTCCTCCGCCGTCCCACACCAGATCGTTGTTGTCTTCTGTGTTCCAGGTGCCCAAGAATCGTTGTTGTCTCTGTGTTAGGTGCCCCACAGATCGTTGTTGTCTCTGTGTTCCAGTGCCCCACAGTTTCGATGTTGTCTCTGTGTTCCAGGTGCCCCTCAAATCGGTTGTCTCTGGTTCCAGGGGCCCCAAGATCGTTGTTGTCTCTGTGTTCAGGTGCCACAGGATCGTTGTTGTCTTTCTGTGTTCCAGGTTGCCCACAGATCGTTTGTTTTCTCTGTGTTCCAGGTGCCGCACGTGCTCCTCATCCTCTGTCTCCTGATACCGCACTGTTGGCATCCCTTGGATCGAGGAGAGCGGAATTCGTCAGCTGCGCGCGCCGTTCTGTCAGCCGGTTCCGGACGAGCATTTACGGAACATACTAGGCTCGGCCTTTGACCACAGAACGGATGTCGAACGCGCCGTTTTAACGGAGTCGGCGGCTGGTGGCGGCGGCGGAAAACGCAGTGAAACTAGTCTTGACCCAGAATGGAAGACGCAGCGTTTGAGTCGTTTTCTACTATCGGAGGCGATGGTCCTCGTTCTGGTGAGGCTGGAGGATGAGGCTTTCGCTAAGACCGAGGAGGAAGAGGATGGAGGAGGAGGACGGAGGAGCGGCGTGGATGACGAGAGGAGATGAAGAGGAGGAGGACAGCCTGGGGAGGGGGGAGGTGGTTAAGAACGAGGATATTCTTGAGGAGGAGGAGTGTAGGAGAGGAGGAGGAGGGCAGTCTGATCCCAAAGAAGACAGAGGAGCTAAAGCTTCGACCCGAACAATCGCCAAAGACACCCGCCTATTATTATCTCACCAGTCCTACCCTCAACATGAAACGCGGGACGCGTGACGTAGATGGTGGTGGTGGTAGTGATGGTGGTGTTGATGATGACACTAATTTGCATCGCATCCTCCTCCTCCTATTCCTTCCTCCTCCTCTCCTCCGGAGTGAAGCAGACGATTGCTCAAACTCCAGGTCCCTAGAGGACACAAAAAAGTAAGAGAGACTCTCTCTCCACCTAGATGCTTCTCAGGGCCCGGAACCGGAAACAGAGGCGGAAGCTGAAAAAGGAGTTCCCAGGACAGAGGGCGAGCAGACTGGGCGGAAGCCGCCGCCTTGGACATGCGCAATCAGCAAAGTTTTGTTGGGGGGACTCCTCAAGGACGGGTTTTTTTCCCGATACCTTTCTGTTTGACGCTGCCTGACGGATAAATGTTTCTACAGACTGTACGATTGCGTGCCGCAGGGTACCGTGTTAAAACTGCTGAAGAGAGACCGGACTACTGCAAGCCTTTGCGGCGCGTGGGTGCTAATTCCACGTACGAACAAAAGTGGTCAGGTGACGTGCGGTATTCGTCACTGTGGGCTGCCAGTTGTCAGGCGCCGACCGCTGAGATGCCGCTACTGCTTTCCAGGGGGCAGATTAGAAGAACTTGATGAATGACAAAAATACAACACAAACAAACAACAAGAAACTATTTCGACTTTTCTGACGACGACCGCTTTCTTGTTGTGGGAGTGGTGGAATCGAGATGTTAGTTGTTGGTTTTTTGATTAGTCTTTTGTTTATTTTACCCAGGACATCATTATTTTTCACTTTATTTGGTTTTTTTTTCTTACAAAGGTTTTGGTTTCTGGTTTGTTATTAAAACAAAACAAAACATTCCGTTGGTTATTCAATCTTTAGTATTGTATTGGTGTTTTTTTTTTCATAAGTACGTTTTTTAAGCGAACAACATTCCGTGGTTATATAAGTCCTTTACATCATAAGTTAAGTTCTTTTTAGAATATTTTTCCCTTCAAACAAACATAAATCATCCGTGGATTCTACAGTTTGCACATGTTTGTTTGTTTTGTTTTTTGCTTGACTTTGTTTGTTTGTGTTTTTGTGTTTTTCAAACAAGACATTCATTATGATGGATCCACCCATCCACTGGACCAGAAAGAATTTGTATGTGTGTGTGTGGCATTTGCCAAACTGAACGGGTTTCATTCTATTTATTTATTTATTTATATTCATTTACGTGTGTGCTGGTTTCTCTGTTTTGATTTATTTTGTCTAGTTTTGTCTTGATAAGAGGTGTTTCTCTTTGCGAAGGGATGGCTTTGCTACAGAAAAAAATAATATGTCATGTTTTTTTTTCTTCTTCTCCTGCACTACGTTCTTTCGCTTGGAAATGATGGTGGTGATGATATTGTTACTGATGGTGGTGATGATATTGTTACTGATGGTGGTGATGATATTGTTACTGATGGTGGTGATGATATTGTTGGGAGCCATATCTTGACTTCACAGTGAGATCTAGTTCCAGGGTTATTTCCCTTGATTCTGACGACACTATTGGAGGCATCCCTAGCCCTATTCCTCCATGTTCCAGAGAGAGAGAGAGAGAGAGAGAGAGAGAGAGGAGAGAGAGAGAGAGAGAGAGAGAGAGAGAGAGAGAGAGGAGGGGCTTTCTTGCTCTTCTAATGTTTGACCAAAGTATTGGAGGTCAGTTCACACACACACACACACACACACACACACACACACACACACACACACACACACACACACACACACACACACACACACACACACACACACACACACACACACACACACACACACCACACACACACACACACACACACACACACACACACACACACACACACACACACACACACACACACACCGGAACATAATGTTTCATATATAAACACACTATATAACACGGTGAACAGCTCATTTGTACACGAGCAAAGTGTGCAAGTGACATGTAGTAATTTAGTAATATTTCAGGTGGTATCCTCTACGTCTGCGACACAATTTCCTCGGGTCTTCTGTTGTTTTTCTTTTTTTTTCCTTGACTACAGCAATCGTACTCACCTCTTCCCCCCCCCCCTACCCATCCCAAACCCCTACCCCCATCCCAACCCCCCAATCCCCACCCCCAATCCCATCCCCCCTCCCCCACTCTAATCCCAACCCCTCCCCCACCCCAACCCCCAGACCACCGAATCGTCTAGCCGAAATGACAAGGCAGAGCATACAGAACAAACAAGGAGACTATCCCTCCACTCCCATCCCCCTTCCCACCACAATCCCCTCCCCCTTCCCCCCAAAAAAAAAACAAAAACAAACGAATATTCCAAGCTTGCTCATGTACCCGCACCTGACACATCTACACAGCAACAACCACTGGAGAAATGAACACACACAAATTGACAGTTATTCCAGACTGGCAGGACAACAACCTTTTCGATCTTGAATACAGTCAGCCAAACCCACAGCTGGAGGGCAACAAACACAGAGTACCTTGTTGGATTGGTAAAGTGAATACAGTCAGCCAAACCCACAGCTGGATGGTAACAAACACAGAGTACCTTGTTGGATTGGTAAAGTGAATACAGTCAGCCAAACCCACAGCTGGATGGTAACAAACACAGAGTACCTTGTTGGATTGGTAAAGTGAATACAGTCAGCCAAACCCACAGCTGGATGGTAACAAACACAGAGTACCTTGTTGGATTGGTAAAGTGAATACAGTCAGCCAAACCCACAGCTGGATGGTAACAAACACAGAGTACCTTGTTGGATTGGTAAAGTGAATACAGTCAGTCAGACCCACAGCTGGAGGGCAACAAACACAGAGTACCTTGTTGGATTGGTAAAGTGAATACAGTCAGCCAAACCCACAGCTGGAGGGCAACAAACACAGAGTACCTTGTTGGATTGGTAAAGTGAATACAGTCAGTCAGACCCACAGCTGGAGGGCAACAAACACAGAGTACCTTGTTGGATTGGTAAAGTGAATATAGTCAGTCAGACCCACAGCTGGAGGGCAACAAACACAGAGTACCTTGTTGGATTGGTAAAGTGAATACAGTCAGTCAGACCCACAGCTGGAGGGCAACAAACACAGAGTACCTTGTTGGATTGGTAAAGTGAATATAGTCAGCCAGACCCACAGCTGGAGGGCAACAAACACAGAGTACCTTGTTGGATTGGTAAAGTGAATATAGTCAGTCAGACCCACAGCTGGAGGGCAACAAACACAGAGTACCTTGTTGGATTGGTAAAGTGAATATAGTCAGTCAGACCCACAGCTGGAGGGCAACAAACACAGAGTACCTTGTTGGATTGGTAAAGTGAATATAGTCAGTCAGACCCACAGCTGGAGGGCAACAAACACAGAGTACCTTGTTGGATTGGTGTCAAAGGAAATCTTGACTGAGGCAGGGAAGGGGAAACAGTAAATAACAAAACAAGCAGGGTAACTCTCGCTCCATGATGATGTTAATACTTGCCCATCACTCCAAGCCAATGCTGTTTCTGGCACCGAATCGCGCTAGCAGAAATTGCCAACACGGAGCACACAGAACAAACACCTGGTCATTTCTTCTGGGCGGTTCGGTGTCGTAAGCAGGACTCATTTGGAGTTATGGGCGTGTATGGATTTCATCATGGGGGGGGGGGGGGGGGGGGGGGGGGGGGGGGGGCCGAATAGCCTAGTGGTAGAGCGCCGGACTCGTAATCTTGGGTTGCGGGTTCGAATCTCGGCCGGGCCGTTTCGGTACAGGGGGATTTTCCCCTGGGAGTTAACATTGGTTCGGACTCCATTTCCCATGCAGTCGTTCGAATGAGACATATACACCTAGGTTCCGTGTGTAAACGCACGCATGACATCTTGCACACACGTAAAATCCCATCACCAACTTTCGGAAGAGAAGGTCAGTTAGGCCGTTGGTATGGACGACACGTTATACATAGCATGCATCTTCGCCGAAGATGGAGTATGGCTGCCTTAATGGCGGGATAAAAAATGGTCATACACACAAAACTCCACTCCCTTTGATGGCTAGATGGGATTAATCCTTGCCTGAATATACAGGGAGTGTCGGTAGGAGTATCAGCCTGTCTATACACGGAGTGTACACAGGAGTATCAGCCTGTCTATACAGGGAGTGTCCACAGGAGTATCAGCCTGTCTATACAGGGAGTGTCCGCAGGAGCATCATCCTGCGTACGCGAAAAAAATACTGGGAGCAAGAGCTACCCTACTTTGTTCGTGATTAGGCCTCCCCCTTTCCCTCTTCCCTTCCTTCCACAGAGTCCGATTCCCCCACCCCCTACTCCCCCACCCCCTCCCCATCCCACCCATGTCACAAACCCACCCACCCCCACCCCACCACCCTCCCACCACCCACCCCCACCCTTTTCACAGAGAGAGAGAAAAAAGACAACAAACACTTCCAGCTGTTTTGTTACTTGACTAGAACATTCCAGGCCCCCCCTCCTCCCCCCTTGTCAACCCCTTTCTCTCTCTCTCTCTCTCTCTCTC
>JAFLJL010006219.1:0-12160 GCA_018398815.1 Conus ventricosus | reverse complement strand
ATTATTCATCACTACATCACATTATTCATCATCTACATCATAGTTATGCTCCTTCCCTCATGCCTTCACACACACACACACACACACACACACACACACACACACACACACACACACACACACACACACACACACACACCACTGCCCTAGTTCCCCATTTTTTTCCATCTCATATGAACTGAGAAAAAGAATCTTTGGAAAAAGGTATGGAACTTTTAATCCATCTTTTATTCTTTATCATTCTCTGGCTAATCAAGATGGCTTCAGAGTTTATTTTTTCCTTTCAATCATTGTACAGGTGATTGTTTTTGAATGAACAGTACAGGCATAGGTGCCAGTGTCATGACCGACCCCTGGAGGTCTGCCCTGACAGGATCGGTCTAGGTGGGAGTGAAGGAGTGACTGACCTCACACGCCCCGCAAGAGACCACACAATAAAGATTACGATACAACACCCCATTTATTCACAACACACACAATAATAAATAAGCATTCCAACACACACAACATGCACAATCACAATCAAGCATTCCAACGCCCACAACATGCACAATCACAATCAAGCACTCAACACACACAACATGCACGATTATAAATAAACATTTCACCATACGACGTACACAATCACAATTACAGCATTCCAGCACATATGACATATACACAATTATAAAGAAACATTTCCAGCATCCATCCCTTCCCACACCCTGGAGTGCCTCCACACCCCTGCCTCTGTCAAGTCTACTGGGAGCACCCTATCGCACTAGGTGCTCCGAACCGGGTCGGTTCTCGCAGGGAGTCGCTCAAAGCCGACACCCTCGACACACAAGCAGGCAGTGAAGAGCGCGTCCCGGAGGGGGGGGGGGGGGGGGAAACGTGGCGCTGTTACTGGAGGTCCTGGACGGGGGTCAGGGCCGGCCAGTCAAGACGGCGGGCTCCTCTACCAGTCCGAGGTCCCGACCAGAGCGTGGCCTCGACCAGCGTGTGGCACCATCCAGTCCGCAGTCCCAGCCAGAGCGTGGCCTCAACCAGCACGTGGCACCATCCAGTCCGTGGTCCCAGCCAGAGCGTGGCCTCAACCAGCACGTGGCACCATCCAGTCCGTGGTCCCAGCCAGAGCGTGGCCTCAACCAGCACGTGGCACCATCCAGTCCAGACTCCGGGTGAAGCCCCCGGGAGGGCGGGGGGGGGGGGGGGGGGGGATACGTAGCTGGGAGGAGAGAAGAAAGGGAGGGAAGGAAGAAGGAAGGAAGAAGGGTACTGGAACCCCGCCGTCAGTACAGTCTGACCCATGCTGTTAAATCTTAACAGCCACTGGCATGATGGGCGAGGGGAAGTCTACTAAATGCACCAATGACCCCAGCTCAACACAGACCTGAGCATAACACAGTAAACCCATCGAATCAGGAAATGTTCATTAGGGTCTTCTCACATGAGCAGGTAAAAGACTGCATTAAATCAACAGGTTATAAAACAAATATGAATTATCTTCACCCTTCTCTCACTCACGTTTAACATTTGCCTTCTTAGGAAATAACCAACACAGCGACCATCGCTTTATAACTGCCACCTACATTTGCAAATAATAATTTCAATGGCATAATTGTCACATTTTATAGCCACATTTCAAAATAACACAAATCTCCAACCACGCATCCGAACGACAAATCATGCGTACGCACGACTCGCGAACATAAAACTCGTTCTCCTTGCACACACAAACAAGACGGTGGCCGAAGGATAAGAGTCCGGCGAATGTGACAGGGGCGGACGAGCGAGCCCAAGCAAGTTCCAACCCTGAATCACCAGGTTCTCCTCCATCCCCCCCCACCGACTACCGCACCCACCAGATGCATAAACGGGAGAAAGAATTTTGGAAATAATTTAGAATGGCCAGGTTAAAGTAGAATTAACCAGAAAAAAGGTCTCCCACAATATTTCTCTTACAATTTCGAAAAAAAAAGAAAATTGCGCAAAAGAGAAGACTAAGCCGGCTAACAACAAAAAACCCAAAAACAAACAAAACCACGAAACTGATGTTTAAACCAGCTACCCGTGGGTGACCCAGAAGGGGCGGGTCAAACGACTCTCTCTGCCCTTTTGTCCAGTCGAGAGGACAGAACGCAGATGGGGAGAAAGAAAAATGTGATGTCCCTCTCCAAACAGGCCGACTGTAGGAATTGAAGATACCGACTGAAACCTTCGATGATACGGTGAAGAACCAAGACCGGAGCAGGCGCTCCCAGACATCTTCCGCTCGAGTGAAGAGCTAACCTCCTCAGCGATGGCGGCCAACATGCCATGCTGCGTCACAGGTGAGCATACTTCAAAACTAAAAGAAATGAAGCACGTGCGACAGGTAAAAGACAGGCGAGAGGCCGATAGACAGCAAGTTCGAGAGAAAGGTACCAGCCACCCGTGAACCTACGGGATGAATAGCACGGCCAGTGGAATAAGAGAGAGAGAGAGAGAAAGCAAACCGAAGTTGAGCTGAACTACACCAAGGTGCAACCGCACAACAAGCCACATTAAGGGACGGATACACGACAACAGCAACGACAATAAATAAATGAGTAATTCCGCCCACCTTGAGGGGTCAAACGTCGTAGGCCTGTGACAAACTGTGACAGCCAGCCACACTCACTTTGGGGCAAACAGGATATTCACGGCCATCACTGTCATCTTCATTCAGCCATTGCCATCACCATTTGTTCCTGATTTGGTCCTCCATGGCTGTGACCACATCATCTTTTTATTAAGAAACCCATGATTCCTACACTGTCACAACACCTCACAGAATTTCACTTTCAGGAAAAGGCCTTACACAATGACTGAACATCCCGGAAAACCCCACTTATTTCTTCTGTTATGAGATAGAAAACTCAAATCAGACGCAATTTGAAACTGATAGCATTTGGATGAGGAGGGGAATGGAGGGGGAAAGGAGAGGGGAAGGGCTTACTTAGAAAGCAATGAGGGGAGGAGGGGCACTGCTTTTTATTGTTTTATTTTCAAATTTGTTTTTTGTTTGGGGGACTTAAACTGACGCAAGTGCCATCAAGACAAAAAAATCAACTTGACCAAATTAAATCGTCATAATGAACTAGTGCAAAATAAGTTCTACTGAAAATGGAGACAGTAGTTTCCAAACCTTTTCATCAGCTGCTGGTTTTGCTCCTGTCCTAAATCTGTACTTGTCATGGATTCAGAGCTGCGGTATCACAACCCGGGCCATCACCATGACGTCTGTTGGTGCTTCTGTCCACACATCACTCATGAGGCTTGCTGTGACAGCATCATTCTTGATGACATCACTGCTACTGCTGATGTTGATGTGACTGGCACATTGCTGATGACATCAAGCTGATGTTTGATGTGACTGGTTCAGTCTTGATGACATCACTGCTGTGTTTGATGTGACTGGTTCAGTCTTGATGACATCATAAGCTGATGTTTGATGTGACTGGTTCAGTCTTGATGACATCACTGCTGATGTTTGATGTGACTGGTTCAGTCTTGATGACATCACTGCTGATGGTTTGATGTGATGGTTCAGTCTTGATGACATAACTGCTGACGTTTGATGTGACTGGTTCAGTCTTGATGACATCACTGATGATTTTAGATATGACTGGTTCAGTCATGATGACATCACTGTCAACATTAGCTGTGGCTGGTTCAGACTTAATTCCACAAACAGGTTCAATCTCAACATCAGTTATGGTGGTATTAGTATTACAGCATGACTGAGTGAAAACAGTGGTACGCTCACCCTTCACATCTGATACTTCATTGCAAGCTTTTCTTATGGTGTTCAAACTCTCTGCTGTCGAAGAATCCGTCGACACAGAGGGCTGGGCACACAAATGCAAGATTTAAGACTGATGTCCGCCTTCCTTTCCTGGTAGTCTGCTGTCTGGAACTGGTGGAGGAGATCCCCCTTCACATCAGGATCAACTGGTTCAGCTTTAATACTGGACCATAATCTGTCTGTCCGTCTGCTTCAGACTTGGTAAGGGTAGCTAATGGATTCTGACAGGTTGTCTCACGAACTGTTTTGGCTGGGATCTTTTGATTCATTTCACTCCAATCATAGATGGAGTCTGAAACAGAGAATTGACTGTCGTGGTAATAATAATAAAAACCCTACTATTCCTCAATCCTAATCATAATCACTATAATCATCAAGCACCCTTGTCCAAAACAAACCCAAAATTCAAACATTACATGTGTCATTTGTAGCTTTCAGAACGAAGCGATGAGGGCAGAAAATGAAGCCAAATGTAGAAAGATAAGGGGTTTGTGACCGCCACAGACACAAACTGTCACTTTTAGGAAAGACCCTGTTTGTCTGTAATCTGTTTTTCTGTATCTGTATCCGGGAATCTGTCTGTATCTGTGTCCTGTAATCTTCTGTCTGTATCTGTGTCCTGCAATCTGTTTGTATCTGTGTCCTGTTTCTGTCTGTCTGTATCTGTGTCTGTAGTCTGTCTGTATCTGTGTCCTGTAACTGTTTGTCTGTATCTGTGTCCTGTAATCTGTTTTGTCTGCATCTGTGTCCTGTAATCTGTTTGTCTGTATCTGTGTCCTGTAATCTGTCTGTATCTGTGGGCCTGTAATCTGTATCTGGTCCTTAATCTGTCTGTATCTGTGTCCTGTAATCTGTCTGTCTGTATCTGTGTCCTGTAATATGTCTGAAACTGTGTCCTGTATCTGTTTGTCTGTATCTGTGTCCTGTAATCTGTTTGTCTGTATCTGTGGCGGTAAATAACCCCTTTTCTTTCTCAATTATGTGTCATTGTAAACAAAGAGAAAACCAAGGAAAAAAAACTAAAACAACATGGATGTATCAGGACCCTGCAATATCAATCTTGTGTAAAAGGCAAAGAAACCACCAAATTAAAACATGTCGCTTCAAGCCCCGCCCCCCACAAAAAACCATATCAGGGGTGAAACACCATATGAAAACAAAGTGACAGAATTCAAATGGCAAAGTTAAAATTCAGCACCATTTATTTCTTGACATCAAATGACCTGCGAAAAAGGGGTAACATTAAGTTCTAAAACACGATTTCTATAAATTAAAAAGCACACCAAAAATCGACTCAGGGGGAACAATCGGAACAAGGTCTTCAATGGGGCTTGCTGTTAAGCGTTTAAGTCTGACATCATATAGCTCCCTACATTCAATTAGAATTGTCTCTTGCTGAGACATTCATCATATGGGTTGCAACGTGGCCTTCTTCACTCTGTAAAAGATGCAAATGACTTTAAAATGAATGGCCAGTGTGCAACTGGCAAAAAACTGTTTCTTCCTTGTGACCACCACAGGTAGACCAGGGCCACTCTTAGGTTTGGACAGATCTGGAAATGACTTTTTGTCCATCTTTTTATTCCAGTCCTCTTGCCAGGTCTCTGACATAATCATAACCTTTGGTTTCAAATCTGAGTAGGGGATACATATGTTGGACAATTTCTATGTTATGGCATTCCTGGCCAAACGATCTGCCATTTCATTTCCCCAAATGTCAACATCACTGGAACCCAAGCAAGAACACCATTATGACCTTCCACTTTCAAAGAGGTAAAAAGTTAAGTTTAAAATTTAGAAGTTCAGGATGATGGAGGGTTATGGCCAGCAATGGTCTCCAAAGCTGACGGCAAATCAGACAAAATCAGAAAAATCCTTTTTTATATCTTCAGTGCTAGAACCAAAACTGATGGATGCTTTGATTTCATTTGAGAATGGTTGGGCAAAAAGGGTGCACAAGCAAATCTATCTTCGGAGTTTGAACTATCCTTGAATATTCATAAAAGGATGGAAATGTGTACAGAGATCAGCAAAAAAATGCCTTGTATGTCTGAGGACTGGTCAGCAAACAATGCCCTGTATGCCTGAGGACTGGTGTGCAAATGTAACCTGCCTGACACAGTCAGGTTAATAGTAATTTTATTATTTTTTAATAGAGTATGTGGTTTTCTATTTACTGTCAATTTATTTATGTGGTAGCTAGGAGTTTTAGAATATTTTGATTATTTTGTTGTTCCACTGTGTTATTTGGTTGTTCACTGTTATTTTCCGTTAGATTTGGGTAACAAGACCTTTTCACTTCATTCTCATGTGTTAAGTGAGACAGCAAGTCAGGTGTTGGCAGGGAACAAACATCGGTGCTAAATCAGGTTAGTTAACATGACTAGATGATATATGTGTGTGAATAATGTTTTGTAGTATTGTTTTTTGATTTAATGATTTTATTTTACTGCATTTGATATGATGGCTAAGATTTGAACGGATTCTGTTTATGTTTGTATTGTTTTCCATAAGCATGTGCAACATGTGTTGGTAGCACACCTTTGAGTCAAAACCGGTAATTGGTTCAGTGAGCTAGTTTAGCTTTGGAGATGAAGTAATTTTTGTTGTGAACATATTCATGGTATAGATACAAAATTATGTTGGGAACTATTCTGACAATTTTCTCAGTTGAATTAAGTGGTTGATAATTGATAAAACCACATGTCAAAACTGCCTTCTCATTTCCAGGGTATGCCCCTAATTATTACCTGTACTTTTCTTCTGAAACATAAAATGTTATTAATTTGCCTTTGAAACATTTATCCATATTTATTTGTGTGCTATTGCTGAATTAAAAGGGGCTTATCCTTCGTTTTCCCAGCATGGGAATTGTCAGCGAAAAACGCTGATTTCCCGCGCAGTAAAATTTGCTTTTCCCGCGAAAACGAAATTTGCGTCCGCAAAAAAAAAATTCTGGGGTACAAAAAATATATATAAAGCACCGGTTTTTAGCTGTTGCTGAACTAGTCTCGGTGGCCCAGACCAAGTTATACTAACGCGAGCGTTATCTCGTTCTCTGTTCTGGTTCTCCCGGAAGTTTGGGTATGGACGATCGAGACTATTGCGGAACGCGAGCGTACTGTGTTTTGCGTGCTGTGCGACCGCCTGCCTCAGTTACACGAATCGCCAGCAACAGCAGCTATTAACTCTCGCGGGCAGCCCAAATTTGTGAATGTCGTGACTTTCTGCGCATGGCAAACTTTGAACAAGCGAGTTTTCAACATGGCGGCCTTGGTCGTGTGGTAAACTTCGGCGATCCGTTCGAAGACAAGTGCCCAAATAAATGGAAATGGGAGTGGATATTTGTAGTTGTGGAGGTGGAAATCGGAGATGTAGTAAAGAAGGAGCGCCTTGGGACGCGCTTTCGCAAGATAAATATCAGTGGAGCTGCAACGGTGTATTGTCTGCAACAAAGACGTATCTTACGCCAGTCGTGGTGTTTCAACACTGACCATCTCCGCTCAAAGAAGCATCTGGATGACATTTCTTCTCAGTGACAGCAGTAAACAGGGGAGCTGCTTGTATGACATTTCTTCTCAGTGACAGCAGTAAACAGGGGAGCTGCTTGTGTGACAGTCTTCTCAGTGACAGCAGTAAACAGGGGTGCTGCTTGTGTGACAGTCTTCTCAGCAGTAAACTTCAAATACCTTCTGTTTTCTCTTCAGAGATGCTTGCCTCAGCTCTAGAGGTAATGCCTGGTGCCAGTGTCTGTAACCAGTTTCAAGTGAATGTGTGCAGGCTTAACTTTTCTTTTGTGTGTGTGGCGTGTTTCTTGTTTGGTTGGTTGACCAGTTGGTTGGTTGGTTGATTGGTGATTGTTTGGATTGGTTGCGTTGGTTGATAGTTGTTTTGTTTTTGTTGTTTGTTTGTTTTTGAGCCTGTGTGATCTTGTAGTCAGTGGAGATAAACTCATATAACTGAATAAAACATTTTGTGTGAAAATTGTTTTTGTTTGTTGTTTTAATGCTAATTTACTTCATTTTTTTTACGTTCTTAAATCCATAAAAATGAAGTCAGGACAGCCCAGATTGCACAGATTTTGATCTTGAAAAATAATTTTTCCGGGGGGGCATGCCCCGGACCCCCCCCTAGATTTCAGAGTTTTCCCTTTCAGTCAATTCCCATGCCTGGTTTTTCACTGACGTCACTAAATAGAACACAAATACCCACAATACTTAGCGCGATGACTTGTCCGCCATTTTGCTTCCCTAGCTTTTAACCGTGAAACGCCGACGGCTATCTATGCAAATAATCGTGATATACTATCAATGATGGATGGTGACATTGTCAAGACTTTTGAAGAAAATTACTAGTGACACAAGTGCTAAAATAACATGTGCTGCAACAGAGTGGGGGAAGAAGAATGAGAAGTAGCCAGGGAAGAGTATTTGAAAGTAGAAGGACATAGACACAACATTTTAATGTTTGTAGTTCAGGATTATACTTAAGTGCCAAAAATTATCAGTTTGCTGCAGTCCTGATGGTCTAGTTGAATGTTCATGTTGTGGAAAAGGTTGTTTAGAAATCAAGTGTCCATTTTCTATGAGAGATAAGTTAAATTTAGATGTTCCTTATATTTGTGAAATTGATGGTAAGAAAACTTTAAATGTCAAACATGCATAATTATTACCAAATACAATTACAGCTGTATGTAACAGAACAAGAGTATTGTGATTTTATTGTTTGGTGGCCAAATGGCATTTTTACTGAAAGGGTGATGAAAAATTCCAAGTTTTTGGAAGAGAATGTGAAGAAAGCGTTGTTTTTTTTTTATAAAATGTGTGTACTGCCTGAACTTGTATACAATATTTTCTAAACAATCAGTCCTGTCAGTGTCGTCTAAGTGCTCCAATACAAACTGTGACATCAGTACAAGTGCTATTCCTAATCAGTATTGTGTATGTAATGGACTGATGACGGTACAAAAATGATCATGTGTGACAATGAAAATTGTGATAAACAGTGGTATCACATGAGATGCATTAAAATGAAAAAGCACCAAAGGGAAGATGGGTATGTGCTGCATGTAAATAGTTGATTACACAAATGTAATGACTAATATACATAAAGCAAAACTGTGCATATTTTTTATGAAACTCTCTCATTTTGACCTGGCATATAGTAATATAAATGTGAACATTTTACATGAATGTTTGTAACATGTATGCAGTTCATGCATAATATTTTTGCATGTATATCTATAGATATTCTTATCTGTGCATACAATTTTCATTTTCATGGTGAAATTGTTTCAGACACACGAATAGATAAATGAGGATTTTCATTATCTTTCAATGCATATAATGTAAATTGAAACTTTTTACAATGCATATGCATGTCAATACCTGACTGTGCAATGCATTTATTTTATTCCCTCCAGTATTTTTCTCAACTTTTGTACATACTAACTGCATTTCTCCACCATTTTTGAAAACTAAACATAAAAAATACATTTGTACCTTTGTACTGTGTGTGCAGGGTTGCAATCTAGAAATTTCTAAAATGGGGGGCTTTGCCCCCATTGGTATGAAAATTTGGGGGATCTGGAAGCAATAAGGGGCTTGAGTAAAGGAACACATATTTAGTTTTAAATTAACTTTCACATAAAATCACATTTTCAATGAAAAAGGTTTTCTACCTTGCAAAATTTTTTCTGCACTCCTTTTCTTCTGTAACAATGTTTACTCCTTTTCTTGAGAAAAATAATACTGTCATAATGTTCACTCCTTTTTTTGAAAAAATAACTGTCCCACTGCACACTCCTTTTCTCCAAAAGTCAATACTGTCACACTGAACACTTGCAATGCGAAGTTACTTTTGCCATCCAGTACGCACAATGCAAAGCACTAGTCAACGATTCAGTTTTCTGATCAACAGCTGTCTTATGTGAAGACTGGAATTCTTTCTGAGTGAAATGTCTTGTACTGCTTCCTTGTGGTCCAGGGAGACTGACGTGACGATCTAGCGTTGACGTGGCGAAAATTCCGACAACCCTTGGTAAACGTATTCTTCTTTTTGCTTTGTAAGCTCCAGTCACAGAACATCACTTCTGCTTCATTATCGTAACGAAGCCAAGGCCTACTCTTCGTCCAACTGTCCATAAAATCATGTTTGCGCTGTTTGCACCGGTGGTTCGGAGACACTGCTAGCACAGTTCAAGTTTTGATCTTCGGCAACTTCACAGTCTTGATCACTCGAATCTTCAAATCACTACAAAAACGCAGAAGAGCACACAAAACAAAGTGTGAAGTAACGACGATTTAATGCACGACACAAAACAGGACAAGAAATTTTCAGCAAAATGCCTTCCTCAGCGACAAAAAATACAGACATAAACATGCACAATACTCCCCTTGTGAAGCCAAGTGGTGAATGAAGTAGACAGAGGACAGTGGAAGAGAGGGTGAGTAGAGTTCGAAGAATAGGGCACGAGGAAAGAGGGTAGAGTAAAGTGAGGAGGAGGAAAAGGAGAAGGGAGAGAAAGAGAGAGAGAGAGAGAGAGAGAGAGAGAGGGGGGGGGGGGGAGGGGAGAAAGAGAGGGGAGAGACAGAGAGAGAATGGAAGTAAGGAAGAGTGAGAATAAGAGAGAGAAGAGGAGGGGAAGGAGAGTGAGTGGAGGGGGAGGGATGTGATGGTATGTAGTGGGTGTGTTGCATATGAATGAAATGAACAAGAGAAAGCACAATAAATAAGATACAATATACCGAAAAATCATTTTAAATGACAAGGGGAGGGGGGGGGGGAGAGAAGGGGGTCAGCCGCCTAAAGCATCCGACCCAAGTCTGACCCAAGGTGTAGGTTGCCCTACCCAAGCAACCAGGGGTGAGAGGGAAAAATCACTGTTGACACGATCTATATCGCCAGCAGCCGAAGAGGAACAAGGTTGTTCGCAGATTGCTTGTTCGTCGATTTCCAGCGCCTCTATCTCAGTATCACTGTTCTCGTTTTTCTTTTCCGATGAACGCTTGAAATAATCCAGAATCGACGCCATGATTTCGCAGTACACCGCTGCAAATCCAACCGGCCGGAAGTTGGTAAATTTAAGCGGAGCCCGTTGATTGGCTGAAAAGACTGAAAAGACCCAATCAAAATACTTGTTGTTCTCTGCTTTCGGAAAGTAATGCATCTCGCTTGACTCGCTGCTTACAACGCAGCTCTGTTACTTTCAGTTTCGAGCGATCTTTTCGTTTGCGGCATTTTCTCAGAATTTGGGGGGTTTTCCCGCAGCGTGTTTGGATTTTTGCGGGCATGCCGATAATTTTGCGGGAATCCCGCAATGCCGCGCTCTAGATGCAACCCTGGTGTGTGTATATATTGCTAAATGATGAAGAAGAGCAAGGTTACATTTTTGAGTACATTAAAATACATAAGATGAACATATTTTGCATACCTGATAAAGCAACTTAATATAGCTACATGTAGTGTTTTTGGTTTTAGAATAGTACTGGTGTATTTTCAACCATTTATTATTAGAATGTCAATGTATATGTATTAGTTAATTTGTGGTCAGCAAACATGAATACATATGGAATCGTACATGTAAATATCAATAATTTTCTCGTCATTAAACATTCCTTAACCCTTTGCCCCTTGGACCGTCTGAGTGCTTACTAGTATCAAAATCTTAAGGGAAGGTAAGTAACTCTGTAAATTGGATGTACTGATGTTAAATAAAAATCAGAAAAAATACAAACCTTGGTCATAAATTATGTTTTATTTGCTCCAAAATTAAGTTAACATTTTGAAGTAAAATTCCATATGCATCAAAGCTTATATCTTTGTTGATAAAATGGTGTAAAAAAATTATGCTAAGTTCAACACTACTCACCGAACTGCATGAAACGCCATCGTAATCGGCATAGTTAATGTTAAGATTTTCGCCGAGATCGCCTCCATCAGCCACCAAAATCGACATCGGACTCCTCTCCTTTCACTATTTCTTCTAATTTAAAGCCAGTAAATAGCTCCTCATCACTGTCACTGCCACCAAAAATGTTCGCCAACATCTCCACAGTTTCGTCGTCCATCTTGCCGAAGCGAAAATCTCGATCACAAAAACTTGCTCTCAACTTAAAAAAATCACTGCGACCGAAGTACTCCATGAAAAAACGCGCTGTTTGGATGGAAGGAAGTTGGAAACGGAATACGTCATGTATAGCGCAAAGCATTGTGGAAATGTCGCTAGGGAGCCAAACGCATCTGTATCGGGCACAGCAGGCGTTGCAAGATACGAAAGGCATCGCGTTCGGGCCACAGTGGGATCAAGGGCAAGGTTAAATTCGGATCGCCTAGAGAACGCATCATTATAAA
>JAFLJL010006217.1:0-2500 GCA_018398815.1 Conus ventricosus | reverse complement strand
GATCCGATAGAAAGGAGTGGGGACTTTGCGCGCCGGGCCACGCCATGCCAAGCTAGCAGCACTTGACCCAGGCAGACGCACGCGGCGCAAAGCAGCATCGGAAACGTCTCGAACAGGCCGTGGAAAGCCATGCGCATCTTGGAGCCCGCCCACACGCCTCGCCGGCCTTCGCGCCCGCCGCGAGCACCCACGAACGGCAGGGCAGGCGCTGCCCCTGCACTGTGCTGTGTAGCACAGGCATCCGTGTAAAAACTGCTCCCTCATGCTCAGGTGCTGAGTTCGACTGCTCGGCGCCTTCGTGCGTGCACGCTGGTCTCGCGCATGCCCGCGACGCGCGCAGAGGTGCCGAGCAGCGCCAACGGCAGCCAGAGCAGACGAGGAGCACGCGCGTGTTGTAAACGCTGAACCTGGGTGCATGAACAGCGAGTAGAGCTGCCAGAGCTGCCGCCAAGATTCGTCAGCTTGATGCTCGAGGGCGTGTTGTGTGTGCAAAGGAGTGCACCCGACACCCAGGCCGTGGAGTTGCACACCAGCCGCGCTGCTGCGTGGGCTGACTGTTCGTGAGAGGGATAATCCCCGTACTACGGCCGGGAGGCACCTCCGTGGCAGGCATGCCTGCGCTGCGCAGCGTTCCTCTCGGATCTCTGATCGGAGATCATGACAGCGCGCTCGCCGCTGGAATCCTAAAGCCGCTGGAATCCGAAAGCCGCTGGAATCCTAACGCGATGGAGTCAGTGTACGCGCACGTATGTGCGCTGGTTCACACACGTGTGTATGCGGTGTACGAACGCTTACTGGGGCGCCTGATGTGGTGCTTCTGTGTTGTGACGTGTATATAGCTGTGGCGGTTCTTGGCGGGCAACACCCGCACCCGCGTGTTGCATAGACCAGGAGCAGGGCACAAGCGAGTTTATCTGGCTGATTTTCAGATCTCTCACGGCCAGCGAACGCCGCGTTGGAGCCTTGGTGAAGGTAGGCGTCGCAGATGTAGCACGGCTGTATTGTTAAATTACTCATTTTGTAAGCACTACGGCACGAGTGCTTGTAGCTGCCTCATGGTCCGAGGATGGCCTGTCAGCATCCACCACAAGCACGCACGGGCACAACACAGCCAAAACCACCCGCCTCACGGAGCCCCGTAAGCATCAGTACTAGCGCAGAGGGCACCATTCCGGCACTAGAGCTAACCCGCTCTGGCGTAGACGACCGCGAGAATGCGCCCTAGCCTGCTCCCCTAGGCTGTGCATTAGCTTCATGTAGTCCTGGTGTCCATGCAACCATGCGAGGCGATGGCGAGCGCTACAAAGCGGTGCCCAGTGATGATGTGATGATGTGATGATGTCGCCCCACCGCCCATGCGGGTGGCCATCATTACCACCGCACGTACCTTGCCGCCAGGCGTCGCGTCTGCAACGGGCACATGCATCCCCACGCACGACGGTGGCGTATGCGTTGAAGATGGTGGCCTCGCCGTCGTTGTCTGCTGCCCTGTGGCCAGGGCCACGGAGCCCATCCCGCCTCACGTTCGAGGCGATGCACGCCCACGAATACCGCACCCTGCTGCAGGAGACGCGACCTGTCACATGCATGTAGCGTCGCGCAGCGCATCCACGCTCGCGTCGTGGCTCTTGCCGATGAGCCCGCTGGGAATGTTGCACGCTACCAGAAGCTCCATCGCAGCCGCCTTGCACGGGTCGTTATGCGAATGCGACCGATGCACCCGCCGTTCCGTCCCGGCGTGTTGAGCCAGCCTGCGGAACCATCAACACGGCCTGCCGATACGGCAAGTATGCGCCGTCACCAGACCATACAAGCCGCAGCGAGACGACACAACCCTCCGCCGTCGCCGCCCGCGCGCCGCCGTGTCGCCCACCCGCCACCCCACCCCCCGGGCCCCTGCCCACGTCCGGCCCCCTGCCCAACGCCCAACGCTCGCACGTGCACGCCCCACGCCCAACGCCCAACGCCCAACGCCCAACGCTCGCAACCCCACCCCGCCGCTCCCCTCGCCCGCCTCGGCCCCGCACCACCTGGCCGCGTTGGAGCCGCCCTGGAGCATGGCGCCGCAAAAAACGATACATCACCGGGGATTCCCAGGAGATCACTCAGCCCAGTACTAATCCGGCCCACACAGGCTTAAGTTGCGAGTTCTGATGGGATCGCCTGTATTCCTGAGGGTATGAACGTATCACGTCAATGTTTGTGCGCACGTTAAACACATTGTCTAGTTTTGCTGTGTCGAAGCAATGCTCGCTCTCCCAAAGGAGTGCAGGCAGCGGACACCGATCGAAGTGAGCCGGCCTAGCAACCTTGCTGGGGAACCATGCACGAACCATGCGCGTCGCTAGAGTGATCCATCCCGCCATTAACGCTACTGAGGAGGCATTGAGTGGTCACCTGCGCGCTTGGGAGCACTTGGGACATCCGTGGCAGGCGTGTCCGGGAGGCTGTGCAGATCACGCGTGTACCGAAACGTGCGGGCCACGTGCGCCAACCGCGG
>JAFLJL010006216.1:0-11536 GCA_018398815.1 Conus ventricosus | reverse complement strand
TCTTTGAGGCGGTGTACTGAGTGGTACGATGTCGCACGTTTATTCTTTTCTTATCTATGGACAGATCACACTTGTTAAATTGAATGAACACGTTAAGGCTTGAGGAAGGAGAATCTCCGCTCGCCGTCCACGCGTGATCGCATCTAGAAGTAAGTCGGTAGCCTTCCTCGAGACTTCGGTAAAGTCCGTTACGCCTTCGGAATGATGTGTTCGGGCGTCCAGCTGGAACTGAATAGCTCGTTTCCGTGGTCCAGCTGGAACTGACGTGGTAAAAAGAACTTAGCGTTCAAACTGATAAGGTAAAGGCTGTCGCAATCATAGTCACTGCTTTTACATGATAAATTAAATACCGATCGAGATGTGCAAGAACTATCAGAATCGCTTTCTGTCGCAGTTGGCTTGTTGTGTAGGTCGCGGCTGACGGCCAGTCCATCATGTGACGTCACATCCAAGAGTAGTTAAGTCATGCCTAGATTTAGTTGATTACCTCCCGTTTTCTTGATTACAGGTGAAAATGCCCACTTTCGTGGATCGATTTCGTATGATCGGGAGCGAATCGGATGTTTATTTTACCAATTTATCAAACATTTCATATTTCTGCATAAGCTGACCAATTATCGAAAACCTCTAAGTAGACCTTTAAGGTGATGACTTAACCAATGTACAGAGTGAAGAAGGAGCCAAAGGAGATGGAGCCAGACTACACAGACTATGCCTGCTTGTGTCTTTAAGGTGATGACTTAACCAATGTACAGGGTGAAGAAGGAGCCAAAGGAGATGGAGCCAGACTACACAGACTATGCCTGTTTGTGTCCTAAAGGTGATGACTTGACCAATGTAAGCAGTCAAGGGCAGAGTGGGGAGAGTCATCCGTCCATCACCCAAGACCATGTTGATGCTTGACTTTTTGTTTATTTCAGTCAATCAAAACCAAACCAACCTACCAACCAACCTGGAAAATTACCAGGAACAACATATTTAGAAAATTGGCAACAAAAGTAGAAATCTCCAAAAGCATGAATGAAATGAAACATACATTTATAGCTATGAGTACACAACCATGGGTGAATCTGCAAAAAAAAATGAACTCGTCATAACAGTGGAACAAAAGCAAAATAAAATAACAACATTAAGATACTGTGAAGATGCCGGCATCTGTTCTGTTACAGTAAAGGTTGTACTGCATGCTAGCAGCACTGACCCTTGTGTCTATTAAGACCACAGAACAGCGAAACCACAATTATCTCAACAGGACATGGACTAGATTATTACTCAGCAGATTCAATTAGTCTCTCATAATATGAAAACAAATGTTCATTTACTCGTAATAATACATACACAATCATCATTCAATCAATGGCTCTGACAAAAGAAAAACATATCATATTCATTCATACCATTGATTGCATACACATCGGCTTGTGGTAACAACAACCATTGTGACCACCAGCTTTACAAAAAAAATCCATGGTACCAAATGTACAATAAATTGCACAGGGACATGTTGAAAAATGTCAAAACAAAACAAAAAAATACAACAAAATATCAACAGGGGAAAAACATTATCTACCTCAGGACAGGGTGTTGACACACACCCGTTCATCTGTCCCGGCCACCTCTCTGGTGTGGAACAGGCGTCCTCTGAAAAGGGCAACATGTGTGTCCCTAAATCATAGCACCAAGACGCACATGATCTTCAAAAAAAAGATAATAAATGCCTGGCATCAACATAGCCAGCAAGAATACAGCAAAGGGAAGCAACTCATACGTTTCAATGGTTTACTCTTCAAAAAAAAAAGGTTACTTCCCTTCATTCACCCATCGTCGCAACTCGCCCAACTTCGTAATTCTAGGCCCGAGTGTAGCCAAGAAATGGAACACAATTCAAAACGAAGTTTCTGATACATCTAAAATGAAACTTAAATAGATCAGCATTGATTTTCAGGAATTGCTTTCAACAACACTGTAACTACAAGGAATGAGCATAACTGAATAATTCATTCCAGCCTCCATCACATCAGGTACTGATTCCGTGAAAAAAATAACATGCACAGAGAGAGAAGAGAGAGAGAGAGAGGAGAGAGAGAGAGAGAGAGAGAAGAGTGAGAGAGAGAGAGAGAGAGAGACGAGAGAGAGGAGAGGAGAGAGAGAGAGAGGAGAGAGAGCAAGAGAGAGAAGAGAGGAGAAACGCTCAGTGAAGAGGTAGAGAGAAGAGAGAGCTGTCTAAGACCTCTTGAAGACAAATAACAACAAAATGTTCTTACACCTCCTAATGAAAACGCTTAGTTCCGTAAATTATTACATCTCATTAAATTGGCCCTTAACTTTTCTGTTAAAGCACTTAAACAGTTTCAAACAACAAGCAAAAACTTGTTGCTTGACAACCAGATTCCCAATGAACCTTGTTGCCGAAGCTGGTACTTTGACATTACCTAAAAGTAATACACGAATTTGCCCTTGGTGCTGTGGTAACAGCATGAACGGTCTTAGCTTTCTCAAGACAGAAAAACCTATGTGGCTGTGCAAGCAGTGGGAAGAGATCGCATTTTGGCGGGAGGCTGGTATTATGCCTCAGTTTACACCAACGTAATTCGCAGCAGAATATAGGCCCTGAGCTTCAGTAAATCAGTATATTATGCTTGTCATACCATGAATAAATTCACATTAATGTCTGGTAATTTGTGCAAATTCCTAAACAGAGATTGCAAGTAGACTGATTATATCCACATACACTATTGTATTCCTACTCGTCCACTGCATTCTAAAGATACATTCGAACCAAGCTAATTTGGCCAAGGGGATACCTTCTGACAAAAGATCAGAATTCACTGAATCCCTATGCACTTGCACTACCCTTATCAACTCTACTACATACAAAAAGAATAAAAATAGCCACAATAAAACAAAACATGCTCTTCAAGAGCATGAAGATTAAACATTTCCAGAAGTAAACTTCTGTCCAGCCACACCAATGTACAGGGTGAAGAAGGTGCCAAGGGAGATGGAGCCAGACTACACAGACTATGCCTACAAGGTGAAGCTGCCCATGCACGCCCGCTCCACAGCGTCACAGGCCGTCAAGAACAACCTGAGCCTCACGAGGCCAAGGCCGACGTCAACATGATCCACACCGCGCAGAAGGTGAGGGTCAGGTGTGGAGCACTTGGAGGTGTGTGAGACTGTTTGATTGTGTGCACAGAGAACCAGTGTGTTTTTGGGGGTCGGGGGTGGAGCACTTGGGGGTTTGGGTTGAATGTTTGATGGGGCACAGAGCCCATGTTTTTTGGGGTGGGGGTCAAAGGGACCTGTTGTGGGGGAAAAAATACGGTCTGTTTCGAAATATGAGGCACTTGTTCAGTTACCCCTTTGCAGGGTTTTTGTAAAAAATTTGAATCATTTTTGTCTTTTTTTTGGGGGGCATATTGATTTCGCCAGTTTTAAATTTAACAATGCTGTGGTTGTTACAACCGACATGAGTCAGCACAAATGTACTATGAAATTTTTTGGGGCTGTTAGAAGTTAGCTCTCATCAACAAAAAAGATACTATTCGTCAACAAAAGTCTATTCTTAAATACAAATGATACAAAGCGTCAATAAAAATGAGCTATGTATTATTGACTGTTAGAAGCTGAAATCTCAGCCCAACACAAATTCAATTTTTTCCCTAAACTGACGTTAATCAGGTCTGCTTTTAAACACCCCCTGTTAAAAATGTCATTTCTTTCAACCCTTTTTTCACTACCTTTGGGGATCATCCAGCTTGAACTTAAAAGCTCGGGGTGTATATTTCACGGGATTTTAAACCCCCAGGGTTTGGGGCGATTTCGGGAAAATTTTCTAGAAATGAAATGAAAAAAATTTTAAAAAAAAAGAAAAAAAAAGAAAAAAAAATTTACAATACACACACTTGCATCATGCAGCATGTATCTGCATGCGCACGCACACACACACACACAAAAACACACACACACACACACCACAAAAACACACACACACACACACCACACACCCACCACAAAACACACCACCACCAACACACAAAACACCCCACAACACACCACACATCCCCAACACACACACACACCACACCAACACAAACACACACACACAACACACAACCACACACACACACAAAACAAACCACACAAATCTGGGGGGAGGAAGAAGAGTGGCAATGTTTTCACGGCACTGGTCAAAATTTTTGGTACTCCTGATGGGCTAAGGGAAGGCAAACATTTGTCGCGCTTTGATGTTGTGCACAGCAAGGCTTTGTGAAATTGGAAGTGTTTGGCCAAAGCGTTCAACTAGGTTGGGGGTTGGGTGACGCGGACACAAATTTCCTCAATCGCCCCATTAGCATCAGACTGCTGCCTTTTGAAAGTATTTTTAAAATGGGGGAAGGGGGGGGAGTGAGGCCCCCTGGGGTTTTTTTTTTTTGTTTTTTTTTTTTTTTTTTTTTTTTCCAATGTTGAGGATGGGGTTTTCAAGAAAGCTATGGGTCACCCGAGCTGAACTCTGACAGGGCTGTACTTTTGTGACATGCGGGGCTGTATCTATGTAAACTGACGGGGCTGTTTTCTATGCTCATGACAGGGCGAAAATTCGTGACATGACAGGGGTACTAAAAGTACGACGGGTTTGTCTCAATGTGACATGAAGGGGCTTCCTATTTGACATACAGGGCTTACACTTTTTGCTGACAGGGCTGTACTCATGTTGCATGCGGGTCTGTACTCCACGCTTCCTGTCAAAAAATTGACGGTTCCCGGGCCCAAGAGTTTTTGACACCTGCAGTTTTATTCAGGAAATGTGAGAAACTTCCCAGACACTCCTTAAAGTTGAACCGCATGTTATTAGAAATTTGGCAATTTTTTCCCCCAAACTCCATTAAAGATACTGAACTTAGTGATTAAAATTTGAGCAATTTTCCAACATCCATTATGTGATTAAAACTCAGCTTGTTTTTCGTTTTTCTCATTGAGCCCATAGAAATTTTAACCCCGGAAAAAAGCAGGTATGTGCCGAAAAAATCTAAAAAAATATAAAGGCGTGATACCGCCAAGAATTATGAATATCATTGATCATAGCAGTAATTTTCGTTTGACTTTTCATTTCTTTTTTTTCTTTAGTCCCATACTTTGGGAACGCATGCTATCAATCATGGGGG
The DNA here is from genome assembly GCA_018398815.1 of Conus ventricosus. Taxonomy (NCBI): domain Eukaryota; kingdom Metazoa; phylum Mollusca; class Gastropoda; order Neogastropoda; family Conidae; genus Conus; species Conus ventricosus. The sequence continues at coordinate 6,368 of JAFLJL010006216.1, read as the reverse complement.
GAAATTCTAAAGAAAATCATTACTTGAATTTCTTTTCCCCTGTGGTTTTTGCCCTCAAAGTCACTGGGTAAAAAAGAACGGGGTTTCCGACTGATGAAGGTGGGTTTTTCTGTCATTCCGACATGTCAAAAACCAAGTGTGTACTTTTTTCATTTATTGGTTTGGGTGTTTCGGGAAAGCTTGCCTTGGCTTTTTCAAGGAAAGCACTGGTTGGTGTTTCAGGGGGAAAAACGGTTTGGTGTTCAGGGGAAAAGCGGGCTTGGTGTTTCAGGGAAACATTGGTTTGGTGTTTCAGAGGAAAGATGGGGGGTTTAAAGGGGGAAAGCTTTGGCTTGGTGTTTCCAGGGGGAAAGCTTTGGGCTTGGTTTTCAGGGGGAAAGCATAACTTTAATGGAAAAACCCACCCCTGGTACCCCCCCCATTCCAAGTATTACGGAAAAAAAAGAGGGATTGTCGTTGTCTTGACTCTTCTAGAACCTCTTACCTTTCACACTCCCTACCCAAATTTCTTTTTTTCACTTTACATTACCTTTAACTCCCTACCCCAAATGTTCTTTTTATCACTTTCCATCCCTTTCCCATTTTTTTGTTAATAAGGTGGGGAAATGGCTTTTGGAAAAACGGTTTTTTAAACTGAAGGGTTTTGACTCTTAAACGCAATACGTGACAAAAGCTTTTTTAAATGGGTTCCCTTTTGGACAGCAGTATAAACATGATCCTTGTAAATTGCTTTGGGCCTTGAAACGCTAATTTGAAGCATGTTTTAACTAAATGGCCCCTGATTTTAAAAAAGCACATTGTGATCATGTTTTCAGTGGACTGGTTTTGACTCTATGTTTCCCACTGATCTCCACCTTTTTCTTTTCCCCTTTTTACAGTGTCAGAAATCATCAACGACCCTTGACCCGCAGAGGGGAACGAATGCAGCCCCCAACCCGGTTTGACATCAAACCGAGGGTTGGGTGAGCGGCGTTCGGGAGCCTCTTCCGGCCAAATGGCAGGCACCGACGGCCATTTAGAAGGGGAAAAAATCACCAAAGAGACCAAAGAGAAAACGGCAGCGCCAGGGGGAAGGGAGAAAGTTAGTGAAGTTAAGGCACGAACAGTCCCACAGTGTACCCTTTTTAATGATCAATTAAAAAGCATTACTAAAAACTGTTTAAAATTGAGGGTTTCTTCCAGAGCACAAGGACAAATTTACGTAATTCCCCTGCTTTATTATTTTTGAAACACTAGACAAGCTATATATTTAAGAAAAAATCCCACCAAAAAATATTCAGATTTCCTGTGAAAATCTCTAAGGAGTAGGTTGATGTCGGTGTACTGTATTGGCATTTGCTGATCTGGTTCGCCAGCAGCTGTGCCAAACTCCACAGTTCGTGCCACCACCTGACTGAATCTAAGGTGTCTGTCACGGGACTTCAAGTCATTTGAGTGCCAGCTCACCATCTGTTTTAAGGGGGTCTGTCACGGGAAAGCATTCAGTGCCAGCTCCCCAATCAAAATCTACGGTTTCTTCAGGACTTAAAATCATTCAGTGCCAGCTCACCTGACTGAAAAATAAGGTGTCTGTCACTAAACTTAAATCATTTTCTCCCAGCTCCCCTTATCAAATCATAAGGGGTCGTCACTGGACTTCAAGTCAGTTCTGTCTTTTTCATTAGTGTACACCATGTCTACTGGTGTCAGTGTACACAGTGCAGCCCTGCTACTAAAACTAGGGCCAAGCTTAATAAAAAAAAAATGTAAGACGGGTTGCTTGAAAAAAAGGGGATACTTCCTTAACCTAATCTTAGAATGTTTTTCCCCAAGGGGAAAGAAAAATTCACGGGAGTATGCTAATTTAATGTGTAGAAAGGTATTGCATTTTTCAGGGGAATATGAGTCTTTCACACTTTTTCTTTTTTGAACAAAATCTCAACCCTTTTATTTTCTTAACATGAACGGGGCTGGGTACTTCATTCCCCAATCTCCTTCGGGAAAGACTTTTCTTTTTTGGGATATTAAACACAAGTTAAACTTAAGGGAACTGACAATGAACGGACATGGGGCAGTAACCTCAAGCTGTGAATCATCCTTTCCCTGAGGGGCTTGACTGCTGCACTTAACGCCGCCACGGGACATACCCAAAACAGCACCAGGTATGGCGTTGTTGGGATTTGATTAAAAAAGAAAAGCGCATAAACCCCTCTTTTTGCGTCAAATAAAGAAACAAACAAACAAAACCAAAAAAAAGGGAGTTCTACTTTATTTTTTCCCTTTTTATATTAAAGAAAAAAAATATAACGAGTTTGGGTTGGTTTAGACACGATTCCATTAGCACCTATCACTGGCCACGCGCTGAACTAATCAACTTCACCCCATTCCACCCTTGGTTTTTTTTAAACCCCCCTAAATGCACTAAACCCAAAGGGTCATTATTTGGGCCCTCCTTTTGAACTAATAAAATTCCCCCCTTCCCCCCTGTGGTTTAATTCCCCATGAAATACCTAAAAACCCAAAAGGGGATTATTGGCCATCCTTTTTAACTAATCAACTTCACCCCTTCCACCCCGTGGTTTTAATATCTCCAGAAATGCACTAAAACCCCAAAAGGTCATTATTGGGCCCCCTTTTGAAAAAATTAAATTTTTCCATTCCCCCCTGGTTTAATTCTCCATAAATGCACTAAAAACCCCAAAAAATCATTATTGGGCCCCCTTTTTTAAATAAACAACTTCACCCCATTCCACCTTGGTTTTTAAAATCTCCATTAAATACACTAAACCCAAAGGGGGATTATTGCCCTCCTTTGAAAAACACTTACCCCATTCCCCCTGTGGGTTTAAATCCCATGAAAAAAACTGACCCCAAAGGGGTTAAAAGGTTTTTTGGAGGTCAAGGGTTATGGGGTTTTTACGGAAAGGCCCGGGCCCGTGAAAAAGCTCTGTCTTTGGGCCCTTGTCGTTGTTTTTAGGTGAAATGAGCATCCCCCATGACCGGGAAAAAAAGCGGCATTTCAAGGGATCCCGTGCAGCAGATGGGCAAATCCCCTTCACAGCATCCCATCCAGGTTTGAAACCACCCTGCCCGTTGAAAAATTTTCCTTCCCCCTTAAAGCGGAATGGGGTGTCAAAGTCAGGAAAAAAGAACAGAAGATTTGATGCTTTGAATCTGTCAGAAAGAGTTTTGTGAGGTTTAAAAAGCAGGGTTTTTTTTTGTTGAAAGTTAAGGTTTCTGTTTCCCTTTTTTATTTCATCACTTCGTTGTTTTAAAATTAACCCCTTCATTCTTGTGTTCCCCCTCTCATTCCCCCTCTTGCTGCCGTTTTTTTTTTCTGGCTCCCAATTTTTTTACAAATAGTCCTTACCCGCTCAGCCAAGCCATGCGAAATAATAGAAAAACCTGTCAACAGTGATTGTTTTTTCCCTTTTTTTTTGGCAAAGACATTTTTTTCCCGCACTTTCTATGTTTCATGTTCATCCCTTATATCGTTGGGAAAATGACTGCTGACAGGCTTTGAAAACTTTTCGTGCATCATCGTGACCATGAAAATCTTCCAAGTCTGATTTTTTTTTCACCTGAAATCATGTGCTTGAGGGGGGGTATTGAGTTGGGGAAGGGGAATGGATGGAAAAACGTGTTTCCCATTTTCTCCAGTCGGTGGAAGGGGGAAAGGGGGGAAGATTGTTTTCCTTGATCCAAGTCTGATTTTGAATTTCATTTCTGGAACTGGGAAATTTTGGGGGGGAGGGGAAGAAGGGAAAAACAGTTTGTCTTGTTGCCGCCCGACCTTTTTTCTTTTAATTTTTTGGGATGTATTGACCAAAAAAGATATAATTTTTTTTTAGCTAACTAGCTAGAACTTAGTTAGTGTTTTTTGTGAGGGATACGGGTCGCTGCGCTGATGTGTTTTATTGGCAGTTTTTTTAAAAACATTTAGATGCAGGAAAAAATAAAAGTGTATACATGTTATATTTCAAATCCCAAATTTTGCTTGTTCGTTATTCAAACCCAACCCCCTTTGAGCCAGTCAAAAAAGGACATCTAAGCAAAATAAAGATTCTGCCCCCAATTTGTATTCACAGACGGGAAGGAGTGGCTTCTTTAAAATCAAGGATTTTTTTCACTCACATACCCTGAGGGGGGCTGGGGGTTTTTTGTGATGGGGCCCTTTAATTTTGTCTGCATCTTTGATCGCCAATTTTTGATCTTTTCGCACAAGTTAAATTTTTATGATACACCCAAATTTGTATATACCAAAGGAAGGACCTGTGAAAAAAATTTCTTCCAGTGCAATACGCGAATATTTTTTCCTTCATTTTTTTTTTTTTTTTTTCTGCAGCAAATTGTGAAAGTGTTAAGCATATTGTAAATGTTTGAGTACAAGAAATGGAAGAAAATCCTCCCCTTCCCTTTTCTCTCTCTCTCTCTCCTCTCCCCTCTCTCTCTCTTCTCTCTCTCGCTTCTCTCTCTCTCTCTTTCCCCCCCTCTCTTTTCCCCTCTCCCCTCTCCCTCTCCCTCTCTCTCTCTCTCTCTCCTCTCCCCCCTCTCTCCTCTTCTCCTCTCTCTGAAACACTTTCAGAAAAAAAACGAGAGGGGAAAAGAAAATCAGCAGACATTCATCAAAAAATTATGACATACTTAAAACCCGGGCCCCCCGCTTTTTAAAAAATTGAGTTGTTTAGGCAGGGGGAAAAATTTTTGCCAGTGAATGCTTTTAGTGTTAAAAATGTTAAAGAAGCATAAAAAAAAATATTGAATTTTAAGACTTCACCGCACCCACACACACAACACCACCAACACACACACAACACACACACACACACCAAAACCCCACACACACACCACACACCACCACAACACACACCACACACAAACACAACACAACACACACACACACACACACCACACACACAAACACACACACACACACACACCCAACCACACAAACCCCCACCACACAGAGCCCACATTCATACCACACATCACACACACTTTATTTTCAGGGCAGGCGCTTTAAGTTCCTTAAAAATAGGCTCACTATGCTGTTGTTAAAATAGCTGAAACAAAGTATTCCTCACTTTTTCCCCCCCTTACATTTCCCTTATAACCCCCCACCCCCCAACCCCAACCACCACAACACTCCCCCGTTGACCATCATTTGATCTCAACTCCAACATCACATAGAAATGAATGTTTTCACCATGTATCTTTTTTTGGGAATAAGTGGGGAAAGTTAGTCTCATGGAGGCAAGAAGTGAACCCGCCAGACTGGAGAAAGCATCACCAAAAGGAAATGGGTACTCAGAGGGCATTCCTTGGTTAACGTTTTTCGACAACACACACCCGTCAAATCTTTGGGAAAACCAAACCCGTCAAAGTCATGATGAACACACACACCAGTCAAAGCATGATGAACACACACCCGTCAAAGTCATGATGAACACACACCAAAGTAAGTCATGATAAAACGACCATGGGACAAACCCTTTGGGCCTTTTTCAGCAAAAGCAGCAGAAAAAAAGGAAAAAAGGGAAAAACAAGCCTCATCCTGACTTAACTTCCCCTGTCAAAAGGGATTGGGGAAAAACCCGGGGTAGGGTGCCACTGTTTAGGTTTTGACCCAGATGAATTTAAGAAAGGCCCTTCAGACCATGATGAATAGAAATGGCCCTTCAACCCATGATAATAGAGAATTTTCCCTTCAACCCTGATAAAAGAATGACCCTTCAACCATGATGAAAAAGGAAGACCCTTCAGACCCATGATAATAGAAATGGGCCCCTTTAGACCCATGAGAATAGAGAAGGCCCCTTTAACCCAATAATGAAATGGGCCCCCCAGACCCCCTGGGGTAAGAAAAGGCCCTTCAGACCCCTAAATAGGAATGGGCCCCTTTAGGCCAGTGAAGTTAGCCTGTTGGGGCGGTTTAAAAAAAAAGAAAAAAAAAACAATTCCCGCTGTATGGGGCCACTCTTTAGGGTCATACCAAGAAACAGAAAAGCATTTTTATGGAGTCACTTGTAATTGGGTAATTTATTGCTTTCAAAATTATCGTTTCAAGGGCCCTTTTCCTCTGTTCACTTGAACAAAGAACTGATTGCTTAAGTGCCGCAAGAAACAGATTGTCAAAACCTTATTAATAATTTTGCGATTTTTTTACTCAGAATCTGTAGGTCGAAATTTGACGGTAAGGACAAGGTTTCAAGAAACTTCATGACGAGATGAAGATACCTAATCGCTTAGTCCACGTTAAAAAAAGAGGGGGAAATCCTTGCTTTAGAAGTAAAGATCAAAAGGGGAAGAAAACAAATGTCATATTTTATGAATGTAACATCAAGGGGAAAGAAAACAAACCCCCTTCCCCCCCCCCGGAAAAAACCCCC
>JAFLJL010006215.1:10000-11359 GCA_018398815.1 Conus ventricosus | reverse complement strand
AGACTTTGAAGAGGCAGGAGTGTGAGGGCACTGCATGACAGGGAAAGGGATGGGTGCTGGAATTATTTATTTATGATTATGATTGTGTATGTCATGTATTGAGATGCTTGATTGTGATTGTGCATGTTGTGCGTGTTCGAATGCTTGATTGTGATTGTGCATGGTGCGTGCGTTGAAATATTTATTTGTGATTGCGTGTGTTGATGTGAATAAATGGGGTGTTGTATCGTAATCCTTCTGTGTGGTCTCTTGCGAGGCGTGTGAGGTCAGTCACTCCTTCACTCCCATCTAAACCGATCCTGTCAGGGCTGACCTCCAGGGGTCGGTCGTGACAAATGTACATAAAAAGTCTGACGATGCCAGCTACACACTGAATGATTATGAATGTACATAAAAAGTCTGACGATGCCAGCTACACACTGAATGATTATGAATGTACATAAAAAGTCTGACGATGACAGCTACACACTGAATGATTATGAATGTACATAAAAAGTCTGACGCTGCCAGTGGCCAGGGAATGGTATCTGTGCAGTGTTTCGTGTGCAAAGCTTCCTTCACTCACTTCATCATGACCTGCAGGATGTCAACATGCGTAGGTCTGGAATCGAGAAAGGATACAGCTTTATTCACATACAGTGATGACTCTATTACTATATATTATTAAGAGAACTTATATAGCGCCCATCCCCGGCCAGAGACCAAGCTCCAAACGCTTTACAATCCGCATTCTCGTTTACACCACGGGCTGCCTACCTGAGTAAAGCTGACTGAAGAGCTGCCTGTTGGCGCTTCATACAGTCGTTTCCCGTGTCATTCAGTCAATATCGTTCATTCAGTTCAACAACTCTTTCATTCTTTCGCTTTTTTCACGCCAACTGCCTGCTATGTGTAACGTGTCATCCCTACCAACGGCCAAACTGGTCTTCTCTTCCGAAAGTTGGTGATGGGATTTTACGTGTGTGCAAGATGTTATGCGTGCGTTCACACACGGAACCTCGGTTTATAGTCTCATTCGAAGGACTATTTTAGGAAATGGAGTTAGAACCAATATACACTCCGAGGGACGATCCCCCTGTACCGAAACGGTTTAGGGGAGATTCGAACCCGCAACTCCAGGATCACCAAGATTACGAGTCCGGCGCTTTACCAACCGAGCTATTTCTACAGGAAGATTTCGGATAATTTCAAAATAAACTGATGAAACAAAACAAAACTTTCAGGAGAAAGTTAAAACCACGATTATTTTTTTTCCTTTTTTTTTCAATTAAAATATACCTAAAGGCATCTCACCGAACAATCAAAACCAAAATCTTTCAACGAATTGGGCAATGTTCAGTCTTACCAGGGTCAAGTAAT
>JAFLJL010006215.1:0-5000 GCA_018398815.1 Conus ventricosus | reverse complement strand
AAGAGGGTCATGATGGTAAGATAGTTGTGCCTAGCACTCTCAAAACTCAGTAAGAATCATGCATGGTTCCCAGCACTCAAAGAAAAACCATGTGTCATTCCCAACACTCAATAAAAATCATGCATAATTCCCAGCACTCAATAAGAATCATGTTTAATTCCCAACACTCTGTAAGAATCATGTTCAATTCCCAGCCCCCAATAAAATCGTGTGTAATTCCCAACACTCAGTAAGAATCATGTTCAATTCCCAGCCCTCAATAAAAATCATGTTCAATTCCAACACTCAGTAAGAATCATGTTCAATTCCCAAACACTCAGTAAGAATCATGTTCAATTCCCAACACTCAATAATAATCATGTTCAATTCCCAACACAGTGAGAATCATGTTCAATTCCCAACACCCAGTAAGAATCATGTTCAATTCCAACACTCAGTAAGAATCATGTTCAATTTCCAACACTCAGTAAGAATCATGTTCATTTCCCAGCCCTCAATAACAATCGTAATTCCCAACTCTCAATAAGAATCATATGTATATTTCCCACCACGCAGTGACAATCATGTACAATTCCCATCACTCAGTGAGGATCCTTTCTAATTCCCAGTGCTCAGTAGGAATCATGTCTGATTCCCAACACTCAATGAGCATCAGACGACCGGGGCAGAAAGACAGGCAAAGGTGAGACAAAGGTCTTTTGTTTACGAGAATAAAGTTGAAAGTTCACTGAGATCTTCGGCGTTCTGTTTCCTGTCTCACCCGCGAGAGGGCAAGATGAAAAGCATCGTTTAAAATTATAAAAAAAAAGCCCACTCCATCCCTTCAAGAAACAAACAAACAACTAAGAACGAAAATAGTGAACCCGGTCTGTAATAATTCAAATCTTATACAAATAAGCACACGAAAAGAACAGAGAGACAGAGAGAGAGAAAGAGAGAGAGAGAGAGAGAAGGGGGGAGGAGGAGGAGGGGGGGGGTGTAGAGAGGGGGGGGGGGGGAGCGGAGGAAGAGGAGGACTTCGATGACTTTGTTGATGAGCAAATTAGCTCGAACACAAAAAAAGTTAATGAATTTGTCAAGAATACTTTCTTTCTTTCTTATCACATTCCTCTCCATTTTAAAAATATTTGTTATAGACTGGTCAGAAATCAAAGAGACTCTTTGCAAGAAGTCAGTAACAAAAACAAAATAAAAAAGTGAGTGTCGAGAAAGCCGTTTATAGCACTGTATGAGATCAGATACACACCCTTTCCATCGATGATCAAAAGGCATTCTAAAACTAAAAGGTAATGATATCTTTGGGAAAAAACTTGCTTCTCCACGATCATGATGAAAAAGTTAAACTTCTAGACACATACTTCAAAGGCCTTCAGACCCTCGTTTTCCATGTAACGAGAAAAATAACCATTGTGAACCAGTAATGTAACGTGGAATGTCCATGGGAGAGAGAGAGAGAAGAGAGGAAGAGAGAGGAGAGAGAGAGAGAGAGAGAGAGAGAGAGGAGAGGAGAGAGGGAGAGAGAGAGAGAGAGAGAGAGAGAGAGAGAGAGAAGAGAGAGAGAGAGAGAGAGGAGAGAGAGAGAGAGAGAGAGAGATGTCATAGCTGCAGAGAAAATGTTGAAATTAGAGAAGACTGCACACATCGATGACATCCCTTCCAAACTCTTGAAACATGGCAGAAAGGCAAGACCTGATATTCTAACAGCCATCTACAACAACATCGGGCACACTGGCGAGAGGCCCACGCTGTGGACTCCATCACTAATCGCTGCCCTTCCCAAGAAAGGACATCTCCAACACTGTCGGAACTACCGCACTATAAACGTGATTAGCCGTGCTGGCACAGTAATGCTCAAAATAATTCTGAATAGATTATAGTCACGAGCAGGTGCTATTACTGCTGAAGACCAGGCTAGATTCCGTAAAAGGCTCAAGTACCACCGAACAGACCTTCAATATGCCCATCCTTTGCGGAAAGCATCTCCAATACCAGATGAAGTATTACCGCATCTGGGTTGACTCTAAGGAAGCCTTGGACAGAGTGTAGTATACGACACAGCTACGGGCCACAATGAAAAGAAATAACATCCGACAAAAGCAAAACGTCATCTTGACGCTGTTTCTACAGCGACGACGCCAGTGCTCTGACAGGTTGCCATTGGGGAACGTGGTACTATATTTCACTTGGGGTTCGACAAGGCTGCCTTCTTTCTCCCAAACTTTACAACCTATTCCTGAGACGCGTCATAATAATAATAATAATAATAATAATAATAATAATAATAATAATAATAATAATAATAACAATAATAACAATGAATACTTATATAGCGCCTATCTCGGCTAGAGACCAAGCTCTAAGCGCTTTACAATCAACACTCGTTTACACAACGGGCTGCCTACCTGGGTAGTGCCGACTGAAGAGCTGCCAGCTGGCGCTTCATTCAGTCGTTTTCCGTGTCATCCAGTCAATATCGTTCAATATCGATCACTCATTTTCCTTACTTCCTTCATTCTTTCCATTTCTCACGCAGGGTGCATGCTATGTGTAACGTGTCATCCATACCAACGGCCAAACTGGCCTACTCTTCCGAAAGTTGGTGATGGGATTTGACGTGTGTGCAAGATGTTATGCGTGCGTTCACACACGGAACCTCGGTTTATAGTCTCATTCGAAGGACTGTATGGGAAATGGAGTCAGAACCAATGTTAACTCCGAGGGAAAAATCCCCCTGTACCGAAACGCCCCGGCGGAGGTTCGAACCCGCAACCCCAGGATCACCAAGATTACGAGTCCGGAGCTCTACCAACTGAGCAATTCCGGCTCCCTGACTGATGCGCTTGAAGATCATAGCAAGGCTGTCAGCATGGAGGAAGAATGATCACACACCTTTACATCACAAACGACTGTGATAGCCTTCAATCACGCAAAAGCTTATCAACACCATCCACCACCTGTATTCCGAAGTGACTGCCGCAGTGCTCATACAGGACGCTGTTGAACGTGTCTCCATATTTCAGTTGACGTTTGTCAGGGCTGCCTGCTGTTAACCATGCTTTTCAAGATATTCCAAGAATGCACTATGACCGACGTACCTGAAGACCATGTCAGCTTAGCATTACAGAAAGAACTCTCACTAACCTTCACTTTGAAGATAACTTTGATGCCCTGACAGGCAGTGAACAACCCGCCAAGGCTTTGAACGACTGGAAGAAACATTAACAAGTTCAGGCATAGAGATCAGCATTGACAGGACCAAGATGACCGCCAGCCACAGCACCCTCCGCCAACACTGAAACATCTGTCCATAGACAGACGCTAAGAACTGTCCGTCAACACTGAAACATCTGTCCATAGACAGACCCTAAGAACTGTCCGTCAACACTGAAACATCTGTCCATAGACAGACGCTAAGAACTGTCCGTCAACACTGAAACATCTGTCCATAGACAGACGCTAAGAACTGTCCGTCAACACTGAAACATCTGTCGATAGACAGACGCTAAGAACTGTCCGTCAACACTGAAACATCTGTCCATAGACAGACGCTAAGAACTGTCCGTCAACACTGAAACATCTGTCCATAGACAGACGCTAAGAACTGTCCGTCAACACTGAAACATCTGTCCATAGACAGACACTAAGAACTGTGCGTCAACACTGAAACATCTGTCCATAGACAGACGCTAAGAACTGTCCGTCAACACTGAAACATCTGTCCATAGACAGACGCTAAGAACTGTCCGTCAACACTGAAACATCTGTCCATAGACAGACGCAAAAGAACTGTCCGTCAACACTGAAATATCTGTCCATAGACAGACGCTAAAAAACTGTCCGTCAACACTGAAACATCTGTCCATAGACAACGCTAAGAACTGTTCAATAGTCCAGTTACCTACAATCCGCCCTCAGCGGTGGCGGACCACATCCAGACATCCTCTAAAGGGGAGGCAAAGACAATGACGATATCAGCAACATCCAGCCTGAAACGTGTGTGGCGGGCCATGAACATCACCATAACACAACAGGCCAGGCTTCTGCGTGCAGAATGAGACTAAAAATGAGAATGAGACTATAAACCGAGGTTCCGTGTGTGAACGCAAGCATAACATCTTGCACACACGTCAAATCCCATCACCAACTTTCGGAAGAGTGGGCCAGTTTGGCCGTTGGTATGGATGACACGTTACACATAGCATGCACCCTGCGTGAGAATGGAAAGAATGAAGGAAATAAGGAAAATGAGTGATCGATATTGAACGATAACTGACTGGATGACACGGGAAAACGACTGAATGAAGCGCCGCTGGCAGCTCTTCAGTCGGCATTACCCAGGTTTGGCTGCCCGTTGTGTAAACGAGTGTTGATTGTAAAGCGCTTAGAGCTTGGCCTCTAGCCGAGAATAGGCGCTATATAAGTATTCATTATTATTATTATTATTATTATTATTATTATTATTATTATTATTATTATTATTATTATTATTATGTACACCATCATCCTGTATCGTGGGAGATATGAATCCTCACCATGGATCTGAAAAGAAGGATCCATCCCATAGAAATGAGGTATTTTCACAAGATGCACTGATCATATCCCACTGAACAATTGCGTCAACACCATCAGGCTGCTCAGAGGACCATATGAAGACCTCCTGACATCGGTCAAAAAACAAACCGTTGGTCTGGCCATGTGACAAGTTCCACTGGCCTGGCTGAAACAGTTGAAATACTGCAGGTGCTGTTGAAGAGGGAAGACGGAGGGGAACACACACACACACACCGACACACACCACACACACACACCCCACACACACCACACACACACAACACACACACACACACACACACACACACACCCAATACACACACAACACCCACACACACACACACACACACACACAACACAACACAACACACCCCCACACAACACACACAACACACACACACCACACCACACACACACACACACCCCACACACACCACCACAACACCCCC
>JAFLJL010006214.1:0-16555 GCA_018398815.1 Conus ventricosus | reverse complement strand
GGGGGGGGGGGGGGGGGGGGGGGGGGGTTTGCTCAGTGCACTTGTGCAAAAGCCATTTTTGTTGAATTCCATCACAATCTAAAGCCCAGTATTCAGTAATCTGTTCTTGTTATTTTTTCCCCCTAGTAGTTAGAAGACAAATCTTCTTGTATGTGATGCCTTCAGTTTAACAAAATTGTTGAAGTTTGGGTTGTTTTTTGCTTCACAATAAAAGTTGATTATTTAGTGTGCATACCATACAGAATGACTTTATTTTGTTCCTGAAGGTTTCAGTACTTTGTTTAGACTTGGAAAATCACTCTGTGCTCCTAATCCATGATGTTCTGTGGGTACAGTGAATTTAGGGAAAATTGTTTTAGCACTGAGAATACCAAAGTACAGTTAGTCTGTTCGGTTTTTTTTTTTTTCCTCGTGTACCAGTTCACTATATGTGGGGGGAAATGGCTGTTTTGGATGGAGTGATGTCTTTGAATTTTTTTCATTATTTTTACAGAATAGATAAGTTAAAAACAAATTTTCTATTGAGGTTTCTTTATGGCAAGTGTGTATGTGTTGCGGAGTTACCTCTCTTGGCATGGTATTCTCATAGTCATATAAGCACAAAGTCATGCGGTAGGCAGAGGGTTTAAGGAGACCACAGAGAGAAAAGGAGTGTGAAAAAGAAGACTTGAAGGGGAGACGAAGATAGAAAAGGGCCAAATAAGGGAGGCAGAAAACAAGAAAAGGAGAAAGGCGGGTTACTCTTAGTCAGGATCCTCACCCTTAGCCTATCTGACATGGGAAGCCCTACCAGGGCATCAACTCCTTACCACGTTACGCTTAGGCCAAACAGCATCTGCACCTCTCAGGCCTAGAAGCAGTATGAAAAAAACAGCCTATCTTCAAGTATTGATGCCCCCGCCAGCAGAGCCTAAGGGATCACTGGACCACGCAAACCCTCCGACCACGACAAGGTCGTAACCCCCCGGAGGGATGTTTTCAGAGAGACAGAGAGAGAGAGAGAGATTCATTTACTCTGAAATGTTCAGATTATCAAGCCGATAATTAAAAAAAGCAAGAAATACATTTTCTGTATTGGTTAATTTTGTTCATGGGGACTCTCTATACCCCCTCTGGGACCCTCTATAGCATCAATGAAGGAGTCCCTGGGACCCCCTGTCTGTCAGTACAAATGGTAGCCCTGATTCGGCTTACGCAACCTGGTTCCCTGGACCTATAATCCTTTGTGATGAAGCGTGCTGCCTGCCTTTTCATTTTCCCGGCAGGAGAGAGGCATTTCCAACATGTCTCTCGAAGCGTCGTTAACAAAATTATCGTCGCAAAAACGAGAAAGCGTAGCAGAGGAGCAAGATCGAGAACGCATATAATTTTTATGTTTATTTTGTTTTTATTGTGACGAAGTGTCTGTGACAATTGCAGTGCGCGTGCAGGGATGCAATTTTTTAACGTATATTTTGTTGTTTTTATTGTGGTGTAGGGACCCCTTAATGTTAGCCTGGGACCCCTTAAAAATCTGATGAAGGGGTCCCTGGGACCGGAAAGATTTTCACCCCAGCAGAAGCCCTGTAAAAAGTTTGCGTTGATATCACTCCAACCAGGCCTTCTGCACATGCAACCTAAATACCAGCTGGCTGCCACAGGCCCTGAAAGTCATTCATCACCACAGAATGATTCATAATGCACTGAACCAAATATGGCAGCTTGTGTGGTTCCTGCTAGCTGCTTTGCTCTTGAAAAGCAAATTTTCTTTGCAGTCAAACCAAGACAATCATTTCAAGTTCTCAAGTGTGCCTTCACTTCAGCAACCTGAAATCTAAATGTATACGGGACTTACATGTATAGTCCTTGTTAATGCATACAGTGTGTAGAAATTAGAATTTTCACTTTAGTATGCATCTGCAGTTTACAGTAAGTTACTATGTTCGTTCATACATCACTCGGAAAATTTGAAACACCGAGATGACAGGTCAGGAGGGAGCGAACAACAGCCATCGTTAATCAACTTGCTGTCACCTTGTGTCATCTATTGTGATCTTCAATTTTATGGTCATGTCACCCCATTTTGCACTCTCAGATCTCAGGTGCATTTCAAATAGCATTTTATGGGCCAATACAATTCAATTTCTTAAAAATCATAACTTTCTTTTCAGATCTGATTTCACTTTCTGCACTACTCTGCACTTTTCTAACAGCTCTTTCTGCTGACGGTGGTTAGTTTACAATCTAGTGATTTTTTTTTTTAAAACATGTACAGGTCTACATGTATGAGAGGAAAGCCTCAGTCAAAAATCCTTTCAGAATGTTGAACGACGCTCTTAATGCCAGTATGATGAAAATTTAAGAATGTCTTCGGTCATGGCTGGTGTGTGTGGTGTGTGTGTGTGTGTGTGAAAGAGAGAGAGAGAGAGAGAGAGAGAGAGAGAGAGAGAGAGAGAGAGTAGAGAGAAGAGAAGAGAGAGACAAGACAAGACAAAATTCTTATTTACGAGGATAATAGATAAGCACTAACGTGCTTTTTTACATCCAGTCCTCGCCCTGTGTAGGGACTACAACATGCAGTGAAATCAATTAATGTAAGAAATCAAAGAAGCAAGCAAAGCGGTCGTGTAATCATAGAGGAACATCAAATGAAAATAGAAGATAAATGAAAACAAACAAAAAATAAGAATAACAATAAACAAAACAACAACAAAAAATAATAACAAAAAAAATAAAATAAAATAAAAATGAGAATAATAATAATGAAGAGGAAGGAGAGAGCGGGGTAGGGAGTGAGGTGGGCTGGGGAAACATATGTAAGTGTACTACAACTACAAGATTGGCATGTATGAAAACAGACAGTGAAGTGAATAGACAAAGTGCGTACATATTTTTGAACACCACAAATACACGCACGTTTGCACGCATAGAGAGAGAGGGGAGAGAGAGAGAGAGAGAGAGAGAGAGAGAGAGAGAGAGAGAGAGAGAGAGAGAGAGAGAGAGAGAGAGAGAGAGAGATTGATTGATTGATTGATCTTTAATACCCAAGGATGAAGATTTTAGGCCAAAGCCTAGTCTTACAATCTGTCCTTGTCATGCATACATTATTTCAGCACATATCATTCAATACAGACAATTCAACATAGCAACATGATAATCTAATTCTACAATGATAAGCAAACTGCTCCTAAAAGCACTAATTAGAAGGGGGATGGTAAAAACAAAAGAAACTTACAACAAACAAACAAACAAAAACTAACGAGAGAGAGAGGTCAGAGGAGGGTGGGGAAGAGAAATGGAAGGTAGGGGAGGAGACAAGGGATGGTAGACAGCGTGGAGGAGTGGGGATGAGCGATTTAACGGAAGAAGGTTTTTTATGTTGTAGGACGATTTATCCAAAGTAGGTCACATAAGACGTAGCGAAAGGACACTAATCATTGAATCGAATAATTTAACTACTGTAGACATAAAATGTTTATGGCAAATGTTCCTTGAAAGGTTATTGAAAGTATCATGTTTTGTAGATGCGTTGGAAGTGATGTGTGAGTTCCAGACATATGAGTCCAGAGTAAGCTAGCTTGTTTTGTATAGATCAATGCGTGTGTAGGGAAGAAGGGAATTTCGTCGAGCCAGAAAAAGCTGTTTTTCGATCAATATTAAAAAAGGAAGCATTGTATATAACATGGGCATAGTAACTTTCAAGATTGTAAACCTAATTGATGCCTTGTTGAATTCCCAAAAATTTTTGCCTATTCAGAGGAAGTATGTATCAGGCGCTTTTAGTTTTTCGTCTGTTGTTAGAGATACACGACGAAGAGAGCGAGTGTAGAGAGCAGAGAGCAAGGGCCCCACATGCATTTCATTTTTCGGCAAGGCATGAAAATACGTAGAACGTATTAAGCAAAGTGCGTATTACAATTGGGGGAGGGGGTGGAGGGGGGGGGGGGGGGGTAGGGGGGGGGGGGGGGAAACAATAAAAAAAGAGAGAGAGAGTGGGATTGAAGGAGAGGGGGAACAGCATGAGATGTAATGATTTGAAATGGAACTGTACTAAAACGTACAATATTAGCCAGTATAAAATCAGACAGTAAATGACACATGACAACATTATTAAGGAAATACGGAACAATACACACGCACACATATGCACAGACAGAGACATAAACACAGAGAGAGAGAGATCACAGAGAGAGAGAGAGAGATAGAGAGCGAGAGAGAGAAGAGAGAGAATGAAGAGAGAAGAGAAGAGAGAGCGAAAAAAGGAGGAAGAGAGAGATGAGTGAGAGAGAGAGAGAGAAAAAGGGACAACAATAACATATTTCATAAGATTATATCCATATGCACACAAAATATACCCACACACACACATATATATGCATACACACACACACACACACGACACATAATGTATATATAGCTGACAGCGCAAAACACAGCCTTCATCGAGATAAAACAAATTTGTACAGAGATTTCTCTTTAATAACGTTATAACATATATATATATACATACATACACACATCCATACATATGGGTACCTCCCAAGTTGTGTACCAATACTGTGAACCCAGACCGACAAAAATAAAAAATACCCAAGAGTACATGCCTTTTAACACTATTTGCATTAGTTTGAGGTCCTAAAATAATCAAGTTTTATTAAATATTTAACCGCATGGATGGTTTGTCTTTGATTGTACTCATGATTTATTTTTAAAATCACTCACACACCTGTGTGTCCAATGTAACATGGTAACTAACACTTCACAAATTGAAACAAAACAAAGAATGTGAGAGCACTATCAGACCTTTATTCATCATGAAAACAGTAATGAGCACCCAAGTAAATGCAACACAACTGTTTCAACACATAATTTTGACGAATGATTAATATGCTGAATTGTGTCAAAAACGATACCAAAAAATGTGGGTTTTTTTTCCCTCCATGCGTTTACTCTAAAACCAATTTTCAGCCAACTTTCCCTATTTTGGGCAGCAGTGACCTTGGACTTTGTTAAACTTGCAGACAGAAACTGATTTCTCCACTTTTGAAATATTTCTGCCCTATTACATTTTTTTAAAGTCCAATGTAACACAGGAACCAAAAATACTATCAGAACCTACAACAGCTTTTTTATTTGGGAAACGGGACAAATCTCTGATTTTACTGTTGCTAAATGATAAGACATTCATGATACAAAAATAGAAAAGCTAAACAGTTGATATTTTGTAAATGTTTAAGCGCTTTCAACTGTTCATTTCCATGTAACCAGGAAACCACGGTTTTTATGGTCCAATGTAACGCAGAAACAAAAAAAATCTATCAGAATCTACAACAGCTTTTATGTTTGGGAAATGGACAGATCTCTGACTTTACAGTTGCTAAATAAGACATTCATGATACAAAAATAGAAAAGCTAAACAGTTGATATTTTGTAAATATTTAAGCGCTTTCAACTGTTCAGTCCAATGTAACCAGGAAACCACGGTTTTTATGGTCCAATGTAACGCAGAAACAAAAAAAATCTATACAGAATCTACAACAGCTTTTATGTTTGGGAAATTGGACAGATCTCTGACTTTACTGTTGCTAAATATAAGACATTCAAAATACAAAAATAGAACGGCTAAACAGTTAATATTTTGTAAATATTTAAGCGCTTTCAACTGTTGTCCAATGTAACAAGGAAACCGAAATCATCAGACCGCATCACGGGACACTACAACCCTAAACAAGCAAAAAGACTCACAAAACATAACTAATATTAAGCTTAATCTTCATGAGGTGGTTTAAATAATTCAATGCATATGAACAACAGATGTAGAAGGAAAAAACAAAGGTGCAAGTCCACCTCTGCAACAACGTGGTCCAGAGTAACTGTTTGGGATTTTCGGTAACCACAACTTCGAACCGGCCGCCTGTTTGATTCACAATGGACACATGGCCGAAATACGCGTATAGATACTTCCGCCACATTTGTGTGCATGAATAAGAACAAAATAGTTCCAATCGTTTGATTTTTTTTTCAACACACGATTGATTTGTTTGGTCCAACGTAACATAGAATTCTGGAACGATGTTCGATCAGTTTATTCAAATCCGATTTTGAAGTCCAATCAGTTCAATTTTTAAAAAGTTTATAACTATCACAACATGGGATTCTTCCTCCAATCTGTACCCATAAAATAGTGCCATATTCATCCGCGTTAGTACATTCATCGTCCAGAATGCGCGAGTTAACACCGGTAACGAAAGTTACGTATGGACAGTGATTTTTTTGTGGTGCTAATATCTAATAGAAGCCAAGTCGACTGAAAAGTTTATGTCAAACACAGTTAAAAACAATTAAAAGCAATGATGTAAACCACTTTCTTAATAAATTTGCATGTTCTTTTGTACACATTTAATTTGACTATTTGTGACAGGCAAAACGATGTCACACTCCAGGTCGCCATTTTTTATCAAATCAAAGGTTTTAGCATCAAACCTTTTTTAATGCAGCGCTAGGTCTGTAAACTGTTTGTGCTGCATATTCAATGTGTAATTGATGTGTGTGTAACTCAAATTTGTTAATAACATTTCTGAGATTTTTAAACAAATATTAATTAAGTAAGGGTAAGTGGGGCACAACTCTGGAGACTGACCCATATATATATATATACACATACTTTATATAATATCCACACACATACACATACACACATAATGTACATACATACATACAGGGAAACACACATACCACATACATGCGCACACGTACATATATATATACACAAAATACATACATACAAACAACATACTACATACATACACACCACTGGTGATATTATAATATATATATATATATATATATATCAAGATACTTGATACATGAAAAAAAAAAAGAAGAAAAAAATTTAGAAAAAGACAAATTGGTTAAGTACATGAAAATGGGATGATTTATGCTTTTGAGATTACTTGGTATTACTTATGGTTTTTTTAATTTATTTTTATTTATGTTTCTTTTTTTATTATTTTTTCCCGCAGAAGATGGAAAGGTAAGTGTTTTTGAAAGTTGTGGTACAATGGATTTGTTTGATGTATTCTGGAAGGGAGTTCCACAAAGAGGTTCCCGAGAAACGTTAGACTTGATTTAAATGTCATTCTGGGTTTGGGATATGGAGTTTGTGGGAGTTTCTCGACGAGACTTTTGAGAATCGTCTCATTAAAGTTGTTGGGCTTTCCCCGGGTCAGAATCTTGTGCATCATTAGCCCTTTGTTGTATTTTGAGTCTCTGGCTGAAGGGAAGAATGTGAAGATGTTTATAATCAGAGCTTTCGAGGCTAGTTTTTTTCAGAAGGATTAGTTTGAGCGCTCGTTTATGGTAGGCTGAACAATGGTTTTAGTGTGTTTGCACTTGCAGAATCCCATATAGTCGATGCATAATCAACATGAGACTGAATATGAGCATGGAAAAAAAGTTTTCGTGAATGAAGTCAAGAAAGTGTTTGATTTTGGTGAGTGATAGACTTCTGGGAGAGTTTTTTGCATAGTAACGTTATGTGGGGATTCCTCTGAGACTATTGTCATTTATTAGTCCTAATACTTTATGATGGAGTGACTTGTTCCACAAGTACATTATTGAGGTGTATAGGGGGGAAAATCATTGGTGAGCTTTTGTCTTTTTTGCCTAGTTGTAATGTACATGAGTTTTGTTTTTTGGGGGTGAAGTGACATATGATTTAGTTCGGTCCATTTTAAAAGGGTCGTTGGTACTCTCTGCAAATGTTTTGAAAGACTGGAAGGATATTATGGCTGGTGTGAATAGTGGTGTCATCTGCAAAGAGGTCGCATGTAGATCTCACATGTAGGGAAGGTCATTAATGTAGATTGATGAAGTTAGCGGGCCTAAAATGGAGCCTTGTGGAACGCCATACAAAAACCGTGGCTCACTAAGCAGAGGTCGCACTACCGGAAGGAGGGCTCACCTGGTTACCGCCTGGAGGAGGAAAAAGGGGCCGGATGTGTGGCGGAGATGGAATGTTGCGCCAATACAGCTGATGCGATGCCCCTAGACCCACATCACGCAGACGAGAAACGTCGCGCAGGTAGAATTGGATGAAGGTGCCAGGGACCGCCATATGCGGCAATCTAGCACACCCTGAATGCTGGCTTTAGAGCTACCTGCCACGAAGACGCCAGGGCCCTAATCTCATGAGGTCTAGGTGAGAAAACAGCCAAATCCCTTCGGGTCTGCGTACGCAGCTTTAATGACTTCTCTTCAGCCATCGAAGATTGAAGAGCGCCTGATTCCTCCTTATAACCTTCGTTGTAAGAGAGAAACAGGTGGGCTGCTTGGAAACGAGAAGATTTCGGGGCGTTCTATACTCCCGCAAAGCGCAAACCCGGGACAGAGAGTGCGGTCCTTCGTCGTCCGGGCGAGAATAGAAGGGGAAGGAAGAATGGAGATGGTGGGGGAAAGAAAAAACCCTGGCAACTGGTTTTTCGCTAAAAACTCTGGGAGGAGGCGAAGATATCGAGCCATCCGGTTCGGAGCGACGTCCCTAGGGGGCCCCACAAAGGGGCGTGGACCTCACTGAAAAGCGCCTCCCTGAGGCCGGGGAAACGAGAAAGGCTGTTTTGAGGCAGGATAGCAAATTGCTGCCGCTTATTGCTTTTAGTGAGCCACGGTATGTATGTGTAATTAAAATAACTTTTATCTACGCACAGATTTAAAGTTTGTTTTTACGTTAACGTGTCATTTTATAACTGGACCCGAGAGTTTCAGTATTTTGCCATCTATCCCATCTAGTCCCCGTGTTCCTGACGTTTGAGATGAAGTAGGTACTGATACACCTTTTTGCCAGTTATGAGTGGAATGTGTATTCGGGACGTGATTTTTTTGTCGTGAAAAAATTTGGGAGTTTTTTAAAGTTCATTAAGCTTGAATGTCAGTAATAACAATGTATCGGGAAAGGGGTAGAGAAGTGAGTGTTAAGTTGTTCAGCAGAAATACCTTTGATAACAGTTGATTTTAAAGAAGAACTTGTGTTGTTAAGTGGTTTAAATTGCTTGCCAAACCATTTTGGATTTTGTTTTTTGGAAGTTATAACTCGCGATAGTATTTAGTTTTTTCCCTGCGCTTCTGACAGTTTATTGCATTTCTTAGTGATCTTGATTCTTCTTCATAGCGTTTTTTAGCCATGTTCTTTCAAAGGTCTCTAAGGTAGCACGCCTCCTGTAATTCTTTCGTTTTACCATGGTGGTTTGGGAATAATAATTATGTTTTACTCTGTTTTTAACGGAGCATGTCTGTTATAGACTTCTTTTAAAAATTTCGATCCAAAAGTCAATCGCTGAATCTGGATCAGCAATATTGTACACTGATTAAGTTCTGAGTTCATTAAATCAAGCAAAAAGTTTTGTCCGTTAAATTTTGAGAAGCAACGTAGGTTATGGTTTTGGGGCCCGGGTTTTGTGGGATTTTCACCCCATGTTTAGACCAGTAACTCACACTGGGTAATGATCACTAGAAGAGAAGACTGGTACACAAGCTTCTAGTATGTTATTCTCATTTGAGATATAGATATGGTCAATGATTGTCTTTGAAGTTGGTGTTTCTGGTGGGTGTTTTGATAATCTGATGTAAAATTTCAACACACTTATCGTTTGGCTCCATTGGCTGTTTGATTTCAAAAGATCTACATTAAATTTCACAGAGTAAACAATCTTTTTAAACTTTTAAGGGAAAACCTGCGTCATCATAGTAACAAATTTATCAGTCCAGCTGACTCTTTCTGCTGGGTTCCGATAACAACCCGATTAAAATGGATCGTGATTTGTTCGTGTGATTGGTACCCACTGCTTCTACGTCATGCTGTTCTAGGTGGGAAAGTCTTTTGAAGTTGAGAGTTTCACTGACATACACTAGAAGACCTGTCTCTTTGTCTTTAGTAGGGTCTTTTCGAACGATATAAAAAACCTGGGACTGACACATCTTTTTTCACTAATGTTAGGTATTTAGTCTTGATTCGGAGAACCCAGAAACTGGAAATTTGGCTTTGGTGGTTCGATATCAGGGTCGAGATAAAAGATCTTACACCCTATTGATATTAAATGGCAAATTCTCAGCCCATCCTCGAGGGCCCATGAGTTCTGGTTGGGGTCATTTTATGTCCGAGTGCACAAGTAAAAGGAAAAACAAAAGAAAGGGAAGAAAGGACCGTATAAAAAAGTAAAATAAGAATGAAAACAACAACAACAACAACAAACAGCAACAATAACAACAACAACAAAAAAAAAAGGGAAAAATTCAATCAAACAACTGGTATTAGGTACCACCAGCAGTGGGTTCGGAATAGGTGAGGAGAATGGCACTTACAATTTAATGTGCACTCAACTAATGCTGTCAGGTGGTCCCGGACGAGTACTGGAAAGACTAAAAGCACATTCCTGTATGTGCCGCCAGAATCCCAACTCATATGTATCTGAACCACATAAATGCTGATAATCAGAAAATGTCTATAGGTCCAAGCTGTTGGCACAAATCGTTGCACTTATGGAGCGCTCTCCAATCAGTCACATCCACCGAACGCAGGTAAAAGAAAGTTGTTTTTTTTTTTTTTTTTTAGAAACACAAATGTAGTCTGACATTCAGTGAAGGCACATATGATTCATGAGCCACACAGTTCAGTCTTTTTCTGAAACATGGGCGAAATGTCTTTAGTAACACGAGTGGTCTTGATAGTAAATGAGTAGAAACACAAAATGTTTCAGCACAGCTACGGTGACCACTGTCAACAATAGATGCCGATGTGAAAAGATAGTTATTATTGCTAAGAACATAATGACACGCACAAGTAGTATCCCAGGATTTAAATTTTCAGTCTGGCAAGGAAAAGGGTGAAAGTTACACAACACACACACACACACACACACGCACGCCCGGCGCGCGCGCGACCACACAACACACACACGTATTTCAAAGGGCTTGTACGTATAACACACGGCTAGTTCTCCCAAAATTTTTGTGTGTGGTTTTTTTTTTTTTTTTGGGGGGGGGGGAAGGGGGGGGGGGCGCTGGGGGTGTGGAAGGATGACTCTTACAAAGACAGTCTTCACACTGAAGAAAGGCCCCAGGCTGCCTGTAGCAGTCGCACTGGGTTCAGCAATGGCCTTTAGAGGATTAGTGGGGAGGGAGGCACCGTGGCGGGAACAGCGGTGCCGTAAGTGGGCAGTGGTTTGGGGACCGGTGCTCTTGCGCGTTGGCGTTAGTCACTGAAGTACTAGTTGACAGGGCCGGCCATCGGAATCTGAGTAGCTGGGGTTCTCAACAGGGGGGCGTGGCCTGTGTTGAAATGCTTCGGGGCGACCCGCGTGAGTGTAGCGCTGGGATGGTTGAGCAGCGCTGGCCGGAACATGGGGGTGATGGTGTGTTGGCGTGTGTTGTGTATTGACATCTGTGGCTTGCAGCAGGGCGGAGTCGTGCGTAGAGGAGGCCTAACACAGTATTTTGATGTTCCATGCTAGTTTTAGCAAACCTTTGTGGCTGATGGCTAGGGGAGATTTGTACATGTCTTTCCTGGGGGCAACCACTGCACTCCTAGCAAGAAGGAATCTTTGTTGTCTACAAATAACTGCCCTACAGTTCCCTGCATACTGTCTGAAGCTTTAGGTTGGATTGAACAATGGTGGATTCATTAAATGTCTACCACATGGGGGATGATGGACGAGGCCACGATGTTTCTCTGGGGAAGGTCGTTTTACATGAGTAAAGGAGAGCCCTCCATTGGGTGTTGTAATCTCTCCCCCTTAACGTCGTGAATTCCTACATGCCCAAAAAAACTCTAACCATATGGGCATTGGGTGGACGGGATTCAAGCCCGTGTTTTAAAGTCAGAGACCCTGAACCGGACACACTGATTTCTGAACTGATTTTAAGCTACCTGTGTTCATTTTGTGTGCATCCATGTTATGTATTGTGGAATCTCCTATAACAAACAGTCCGTCTGTTCTTCCAATGAAGTTTGTTGAGGCAATGGGGTGGGCTGGGAGTAGCTGTTTGTCTTTTGGAGACATGGACAGGAATGGACTGATGATCAGGTGATGATGGTGATGGATCAAAACGAATTTCTAACTGGGATGGAGTAGAAAAGGAGCACTGTCTAACTTGAGAGGGGCGGGGCTTGGCATGGAGACTGGTGTCAGGGTAGGTCAGAGGAAGGGAGGTGGAATGGTTGGAAGAGAGGCTGGGTGCAGAGAGTGTTTTTACTTGGACGGAGGGGGACTGGGTTGACCGCTGGGTGGTTGGGTAGGGTTTGGGGGGTGGTGGGTCTTAGACAGGTCAGGTGATCTGTGCATCTGTGATGTTGTCGTCGCTTGATGCAGGCTGGTCCTCTTCAGGGAGTGGAAAAAAGAACAGGGCAGTGGACATGGCAGGTTCACAGGCAGGTTTCAATGGGGGTACTCTGGGAGAACTGGTGGCAAGCCGCTTCTTGAGATCTGTAAAATTCTTTTATGCTCGCCAACATCTGATTTCAATTGTGATTTTCATTTTCTAAAGTTTTAACTTTAGTAATAGTGATTTTCATTAGATCTCAAGGACTCTAATTTCTCTTTGGCAAAGCTTTTGAGTATTTTTTATCTGTTCTTTTAAAACTAGAATATGGCTTTGGACAATATTTTCTGCATCCGACAACGGTGTTGTGTTTGTAGTCCACATTCTCTTGTAGGGTTTGCAGTGTCTGGTGATCTTTGGTGATGTGGGCCCTTTGACAGGGTGGGGAATGAATCTGTTTGACGACCTTCGTCGTTGGCTCGTTTGACACAGAGATGGTCTAGTCTTTGGGCGTAGGTTTGTGGGTTTTTTGACATTTGTGTGGTGATCTAGTTTCAATGGACTCCTCTTCGGATGTTCTGGGCATTGGACTGTCTTCCAGATCAGGGAAGGGGAGGGTAGGATCCTTTCATGAAAAGTTTTGTCAATGTCGCTGCTAAGTCACTGGCTGAAAGAGACTACTTTGGGCTAATTTGGTCAATTTCGTCTACACCAAACGTAGGACAGCCGGCACTTGCAATAGCACTGTTCCTCAACATCTTCCCCACTCTTAACATAAAAGTGTGATAACGATTATCTGACGCCCTGAACTAATAAACTTATAACAGTTTGGCAAAGTTAGATTGGTAGTGGGGAGCACAAGTTAATTGGGGAAGTCTCACTGATGTTGATGGCACATTGTCAAAGTCCCTTGACTCTAGTCACTGAGAATTCACTGGGTAGATTGTCAGGGTGGTATCTGTGTAGGAGGGTTGCCTCCTGTGGCCAGTTCACGTCTGCTACAGTGGAATTTTTTTTGTAGTGGGCAGCTGGTCACGAGTATGCCAGGATGAGGGGATACTGTTGCAGGCCGTGAAGTCGGAGCCTGCAGTGGGCGTGCGCACATGGTTTTTTACATGGTTATAAAGACACTAGAAACAAAAAACACAATAATACAGAGTATCACTCAGTCAGTCTCTTCACGCCATGCGGCAGCACAGTCTTGCCGGTCAGCTACATAGTACCCAAAGCATTCCAGCTGTGCGCTGGCTCCCTTTCCTACCTTCTGCGCGTTACAGCTGTGGCTTGCTGGCTCGCACTGGGTGGTCAGTGACGGGAGATAAAGAGGGAACCACACACAATCACAAAACAAACAGACCAGAATACCTCACTTTGTGCGCTCAGCAGAAGTACCACGCTTTCAGAGGTGCAAGTACTGAACTAAAGAATCATTGCGTGTAAAAATTTAGCACTCCATTTCCGTGAATCACATAGAAATCCGAATATTCAGGACAGCGATTTTGAAGCGTTCTGTCGGAAGCGATGAAGCTGGGAGAGAGGGACAAGACAAGACAAGACAAAATTCTTTATTTACGAGGATATAGATAAGCACTAACGTGCTTTTTTACATCCAGTCCTCGCCCTGATGGGACTACAACATGCAGTGAAATCAATTAATGTAAGAAATCAAAGAAGCAAGCAAAGCGGTCATGTAAGGGAAAGGCTCTAAATTCCGAACTGTCAGGTAATTCCGAACACCCCCATTCTGGAAAAAGGGAGCTTCGTTTACCTAGAATACTGCATTGGAGGAAAGAATAACCTCCCTTGATGTCATCGGAAACGACCATGGCTCAAGAAGGGTCAAAAGAAAGCGGGTGAGACTTTTTTCAGTTTTTGATTGTCGCTTATAATTTTAAGTAAAAGTGCATTGGATATGAATCATACATTTGTTCTTGCTTGTTGTAATAAGTTTGATTATTCCAGGAGGAATTCAGGGAGACTGAGGACAAGCCTACAGAAGACCCCTGGCAAACTTCAAGTCGCACTCCAGGGGCAGCATGAAGAAAAAACAAAACCCACCAAACACCTCGACTGAAATCCTCTTCCCCTGGACCACCTACGAAATAAAGAAAATCATACCAAAAGAGACAGACCCTGTACAGAAAATGGAAAAATCGGCGACCCCACACAAAACAAAGAGATCAATAGCCTGAACCGAGAATCCTCAGAGAAAAGCGCCGGGCATTACTGGCGATAAACCAGGAAATCTCTTCACCCCCCACCCCCCACCTCTGAAAATGGGCCAAACCCCCAAAACCACTCCAAACCCACCCCAAGAAGCTGTTCACCTACATCAAGCACCAGCGCTCAAGTAGTTCAGTGTCGCAGCTCTCAAATCAAATGGAAAACTCATCACCGACCCCCGGGCTCAAAGCTGAAGTTTTTCAAGGCATTCAGCGAGGGTACGAGTACTCTGAGGCAGAAATTCAGGTCAAAATGCACAATGCCTGACTCCCCTGACGACTACCAGCCATGGATGAAATTTCATCAACGGGCAGGCGTAGAAAAACTTCTGACAAACCTCAACCCCCACAAAGCCACAGGTCCGGATGGTCTTACACCCCGGGTCCTCAAAGAACTTGCTAGGGAAGTAGCCCCCATCCTCACCACCATATACACCTCATCTCTTTAATGGACAAGTCCCCTCTGACTGGAAACTAGCCACAGTCGCCCCCCTCTTAAGAAGGGTGAGCACTACAAAACCCTCCAACTACCGCCCATCTCCCTCACCTGCATCGGGCTCCAAACTCTTAGAGCACATCTTAGTGAGTGCCATCATGACCCACCTCGAATCCAAAAACATCCTGCCCAGCCAACAGCATGGCTTCCGTAAACACCGTTCATGCGAGACCCAGCTACTTGAGTTTATCGAAGAAGTCTCTGCAGCCATGGAACACGGTACTACAACGGAGGTCGTGGTGTTGGACTTCGCCAAAGCATTTGACCGTGTCAACCATAGCCTGCTCTGCCACAAACTCAACCACTATGGCATACGAGGAAACACCAACCGCTTCATCGCAAATTTCCTCAGCGGCCGCACACAGTCTGTTGTGGTGGATGGTGCCCGTCCGGCTATGTTGACGTGAAGACCGGTGTCCCCCAGGGCTCCGTCCTGGGACCATGCCTCTTCCTGTGCTACATCAACGACCTCCCCTCCAAAATCTCTTCCCCATCAAGACTCTTTGCCGATGATACAGCTGTCTACAGGTTCATCACCTGTGCAGAAGACCCAGCCAAGCTCCAGGAGGACCTCCAGCGTCTGGAACAATGGGAGAGAGAATGGGACATGGCCTTCCACCCAGACAAGTGCTGTGTACTGTCCTTCACCAGAAGCCACTCCCCCGTTCTCTCAAACTACAACCCTCCACGGCCAGACACTGGAGAGAGTCACCTCCACAAAGTACCTTGGGGTCATACTGGAGACAAAGCTGGACTTCACAAAACACATAGAGAACATCTGTGCTAAGGCTAACAAGACACTGGGATTTCTGAGAAGGAACTTGAAGGTGTGCTCCAGCCGTACCCAAAGAGCTAGCCTACAAAGCAATGGTTCGTCCAATGTGGAGTATGCTTTCTCTGTATGGGACCCACAAAACCGACGATCTCACCAAAACCCTCGAGAAAGTCCAGCGAAGAGCTGCCAGATTTGTCACCAACCGCTACCACAACACTTCCAGTGTCTCAGACATGATGACACTACTCGAGTGGCCCTCGCTTCAACAACGACGTCGCTGCGCCAGACTTGCAATGCTCCACAAGATCATCAACGATCAAGCTTGCGTTTTCCTGCACCGACCTCAAGCAACAGCCTCGAAGTGGTCGTCGCAGCAACCACAATTACCAACTACAACGATTCCAGTGCCGCACTGACTACAGGAAGTTCTCCTTTTTCCCGAGGACCGTTGTCGACTGAAACCCCTCCCAGCTGATGTTGTCGAGCCCCTCCATAATGCCTTCTGCTCGAGGGCAATTGAGGGCCCTCCAGGCACAGTAGAACCCGCCTTCCCCCCCCCCCCCCCCCCCTGCCCCCTCTCCTCCCCCCCTCCCCTCCTGCCCCCCCCCATCCATTCCTCCCGCTCAACCCTGCCCCACCTACTCCCCCCCGTCTCAGGATTTCCTGCACACACTGCCTCACTTAGTTAAATGGGCACCTGGACCGTGAACATACTGGAAGAGAGAAAGATACTTCTTGAATGTTTTGTGAAACATAGAATGGGTCACATCT
>JAFLJL010006213.1:12500-22484 GCA_018398815.1 Conus ventricosus | reverse complement strand
ACTCCTTATCTGCGGGATTACTGGGTGTGGGAAAACTGTCTTCGTACTTGATTTGTTAAAAACCCAATATATAGGTTTCATTACGAGCACATTGTTATATTCTGCACAACCATTAAGCCAACAAGTCTTACAAAGAAGGAAGTTTATTTGGACAGACGAAATATATTTTAGTTGATCCTAGCGACAACTGAGCAAACTGTTTAGAACATTACTATAGACTATTGGGGGAACTGAACACTGTTTATTATTGATGACTGTTCAGCTGAACGAGACATTGTTTAAAAAAGAAAGCTCTGTCAAAGCACCCTTAGGGGTCGTCACCCCTAGTTTCTGTGTGCCTCTTAACTCAAAAATACAATGCTGTCTTAAAAGACTTTCGATCGCAGTTAAAATCAGTTGTATTATTTTACACAAAGGGGACAAAGATAGTTTTGAAGAATGTTTAAGTGAAAATTATATAAAGGGACAAAGATGAGCTTAAAAAAAATAAAAGAGCAGTTAGAACAATCTAAGCACGCAAGCTAGTTGCGGACTGCCCCCCATTTCAATACGTTTGTTTATTGTAGATTTTTTTTAAATATTGATTGCCTATACAATTTGTTTATTATAATTTGTTTTATTATAAAAAAAGAATGTCTCGAGGGCCAGAATCAAAAGCCCCAGCTAGCTCCTAAATGCACTGCAGTAGAGCTAAAAGACCTAGGAGACACAACTGAGTTTGATCTAATGGAGTGCCGGAAATGTTTATGGATTTGAGTACACAGATGATGGGGTTTACAAACGAACAGAAATTGAAGACAAAAAACGACAGCAATATCCCCACCCTAGAACAGATAAGAAATTTAAGGGCAACGATTTTGGAAACATGAATACAAAAAATTCATAAAAAGAGAGAATGCTTGGGCTTTTGCTTCCTGAAATTTGACGGGAAATTTTAAAAGTTTGAATACGGAGCCCCAATGAAATACTATGATAAGAAAAACAATTTTAGAAAGGTTTTGAATGCGGACTCATTCTTGTTAGCCTAGTTCCAGGAACACAACAGAAAAAACGATTGAAATTGGCAGGGTACTGAATATAGCTACAGAGAAAGAAGTCCTTTGCTGAAGTGGGGGGCGACACTGCCCGGCTTAGAAATTTACCCCAACGCTACAGGTACTACCTAGGCAAATACGATGTTTTTTCGCTTATTTTTTAAACCCCGAAAAGGGGGGGATACTAGTTTGCCAGAACAGGGCGCTAATTAGAGGTGTACAATAAAGGCTGAAAACTTGGATGCTCCTCTTAAGTTTGTTTATTGCAATTATTTAAAAACGGAGATGAAATTTAAACCCCCATGTATCATCTGACAAGGTTACTGTGATGGTTGACAAAGACAAACTAACAGTACTCGACTTTATTTCATTAAGTATGTTTTTTATTGCGTTTTACTCTGTTGATGAAGTGTTGCCAAAAGTATTAATAAGAAGATATGTATAAGATAATTAATAAAAAATAATCTTATTTAAAAAATGGAGGTTCAACAGTTTGGGTTAGAGCAAAATAACTGAACTTCAAAAGGAAATAGAAACGACTTGGATAAGTATAGAGTTACTAGAAAAAAATATGCTAAAGCTTTAAATACTCTTTCTTATGTAATTCCCGGCTCATCAGCTGTAGCTAGCGTAAGTGGGTTCGCGTTGCCGTTTTAGCCACCGGGGTTGGTGCGCCAGCCTCTTTAGCATTAGGGGGCCTTGGTTTAGGTTTAGGCGCCTGTCTATGGTTGTAAGTGCTGTTTTAAAAAAATTAACTCCTAAATTACAAAAGCAAAACTCCCCATTGTAGCTCTAGCATCGGCAAAACTTTGTCATTGAGTTTAAGAATAAGAAAATTTCATTACAGGATGAAAACATTACAGACGAAGAATTTCAGAAACTTATGGCTGACGGTGATGATTATAGGCGACAAAAAATTGAACTTCAAAAGAGTGGAGAAAGACGTTTTACTTCGCGGCAGGTAGACACTGATGCATTAAACAGAACATTAAAAACAAACACTGATCGATAAAACCCAAAATAGGCTTAAATGGTTTACGGACTTAATCACCCTAGCGCAATTAACACACGCAGCTCTTTCAACAGTTTTTGGTGTTCCCCATGTTGTTTCCTGATCCGACATTTTGAAACTAACTGCGCGTCTCCCCAAAAACCCGTAATATAAACCCGGTCAATACCTTTTTTTTATGTCAATACCTTTTTATATGTCAATACCTTTTTTATAGGTCAATACTTTTTATAGGTCAATCCCCCTTTTTTAAGGTCAAAAAACCTTTTTTTTTTAGGTCAACGCAAGAAATAATGTCACCGGTCAAAAAAAAAAAATGGGTCACAGAGGTAGAAATATGTCACAGGGTAGAAATATGTCACAGAATTGCTTTGGCATATATTCTGTTGCCGGCGGGAGAATTGATTAGCTTTGCTCTGTCGCGCAGGCCTGCCCGCGGAGGCTGCTTTTCATCTAATCTGGGAGAAATGACGTCATACTCCTTGTTTATTGCTGAACCTGCAAGCGTGAGTGGAGTGCAGTGAAGCCAGTCTGACAGCCCCGCATCGATTTCAAACCAGCCGATGCTACCAGTTCACAAGGCCGGTTTTTATCCAATATTGATCGCAAGCACAGAGCTGTAGTCTGCTTTAAATGGACAATGCATCGCATGTCAGGTAGGGCATTATTTTTTCCTCTACAGCGCTAAGCTTGTGTGAATGAGGGGGGGAGGGGGGGGAAAAGAAATTGATTATTTAATTATTTTAATTTATAATTTTATTCGTTTAAAAATGAAGGTCGAAGTAGTTAGCAAGATTCTTATATATTTGAGAAGTTGGATTGGGAGAGGGAGGCTGATAGAGAAGAGTTAAGGAGCTGGGTTGAAGAATTAATTACTGATCTTTTTGAGCGTATAAATATGCGAGAAAGCGTTTACGCAATCATCAGTAAAATACCAGATTATTGGCCCCCAACCCCTAAAAAAAGGTGTTTGCCATTTTAGTTGATAATATAGCTCATGAAGATGTTGATCTGAGTGTTTCTACACTCCCAAAGGAGTAGCTATTCATTTTAATCAAGATCAGGTTTTTACGATTAGAAAAGACTATGAATAACGTCTAATTTACAATTATTTTTTTATTTATTTTAGATTTAAAAATGGTTGTCGAACTCAGTGAATCTGATTTAAAGAATTTTTTAATGAACTATTTGACGAAACAATGAAAGTAAATAAACATTTAATTTTAGTGAATTTGGGTTTGAGAATGTAACAATATATAAAAAATCATAGTGAACTATTTGACGAAGCAATCAAAGTGATGAACATTGACTGTAGTGATTCAGAAAAGTAAATGCTGGCAGACGTTATTGTAAGGCTAACGTGTCTTGAAGTTTGCAACGCTTGGGGGAATAATAAAAGCGGGTTTTTACTTACTTTTTTATACATTTATTTTTTAATCTACGTAAATATTTTTAGTAAAAATGAGCCTCACAAACGCGCCTGAGTTTGAAAAACTGCCAGCCAGCGCACTGGAAAGGTTTGTGACAAACAATTAACAATATGTTTAGCGAAGTAGACATGAACATCATTAACCCTCGAACGTTCATGAAAGCGTAGCATATGCTATCTCTAAAATCCAGAGTCTATTCAACGTGACCACCAGTAAAAGTATTGTTGGCCGTTCTGATTGATTATATAACGCCTGATGATATAACATGGAAGTCTGGGTTTCAACAAGCAGAAAGAAGTAATCAGCTATCACGACTTTAACTCTGACTGGGCGATTACATGCTTACACAGTTTAACCACGCAAGTGAGGAGGCAAAGTTAAGGGGTTCTGGCTGTCTGAAGGGACAGTCCTTGAAATCAAATTAAGACAAACAAAGTTCTATCCTATAGTTGCAATTCTCACCTTCCTCTCCCCAAAGAGTTAGTTTTAAAACGAGCAGTCTTAAACATAAAAATCCTGACAACATGTGTTTTATGTGGTGTGTTTTAGCGCATTTACACCCCGTTATAAAGAACGCAGAAAGAGTATCTAATTATGAACAATACAAACAAGAGCTGAACTTTGATAACATAAACTTTCCAGTAAGTATAGAAAGTATATCTCAGTTTGAAGAGCAAAACAAACCAATCACTGTAAACGTATACGATGGTCTGTAGAAGCCAATCTAGTACCTCTAAGGTTTCTCCCAACTCCCTACTTTAGGCGAACAACTTGACAAACTTGAGACTTGATACTGTTTACAGAGGTACAAAGAGCCATTATGTATTAATCAGAACAATAAGCAGACTTATGGTTTTACGTACAAAGCATAAATCTAAAGCAAGGGCTTTGTAGAAGGTGTTTGGTCAGAATCCCAACTATAGAAGCAGCTGCCAGCCATAGAACTCATTGTAAAAGTTTTGTAGACTGTGAAACCAAACTCCTCACACCCTAAACCAGGGTCTAAAGTTAGTTTTAAAAATTTACACAAAATGCAGATGAGCCCGTACGTGGTTTATGCTGACTTTGAATCCTCTTACCCAGTACTATGGCCCACAACAGCAAGAACAAAAAACAACCTTATTAACCCACCATCAGATCTGTTCTTATGCGTTTATTGTTGTTAGGTCAGATGGGACACACACACGCCCAGAGAGTTACAGAGGACCCAACGCAGCTAGTAGTTTTTTAGAGAAGATGAAACAACTTCGTAATCACTACTCCAACAAAATAAATCTTTCAGACATTGTTATGACTCCTGAAGACCAAGAACGCTATGACTCATCTACACACTGTTGGATATGTAATAAAAAAATTTTAGGCGAAAACGGGAAAGACCACAATCAAAATTTTTACGGGAAATTTTTCAGGGGGGAAAGCCAAAACAATTGTAATCTTCAGTTTAAAGGGTGACCCTAAAAAAAGGAAAACTCCCTATCTTTTTTCAAAACCCCAAGGGGCTACGATTTCTTTTAAATCATGCAAGCAGGACTTCAAAATAAAAAAGGGGTTACCTGCATTGCACATTTTTCCCAAAAAAGGGACATGATTTTTTTCCCTTGACTCTTTATCCTTTTATGACTCGGGCCCAACACTCAGGGTTTAGTTTGGATAAGTTAGCAGGATTTTTACAAGATTTTCCAATCACAAAACAATACTTTATCCATTTTTTATGCGTAAAGGGCAAACCTTATGAATCCATAACTCGTGGTTTAATTTTTTACGAAACCGCTTCCTCCAAAAAGGCCCTTTTTCCCTTTTCTATTTTAAGGCAAAGACATAACGACCTGAATAGGAAAACGCCCCAAAAAGCCGGAAAAAATTTTACACTGTAAAACAAATGGCACAACATGTCATTTTTAATTTTGGGCTGACTTTTTTTTTTGGGCAACTTTTTTTCCCAAATTTAAACAGAACTACATCATAAACATTACAGCTTAGACTCATCGCATTACATCTCCCCCCCGGCCTTTTTTGGGATGCTTTTCTTAAACCCTACAAACACCCAAATTGACTTAATTCTGATCTACCCACACTTCAGATGTTTGAAAGGGGCAAAGGGGGAGGTATTAGCAGGGCCCCCAAAACCTTACGGCAAAGCTAACAAAAAATATTTAAAAGGGGCTATATCCTACAAAAACCATCCAACTTTTTAAAAAGTACTTAGCCCAACAATCTTATGGTTTGGGCTAGGGTTGGGCCGTTTCCCAAACGAAAAACTTTACAATGAAAAAAGGGGGCCTCAAAATGTTAATACGGTTAAGTATGTTTCAAAAGCTTCCCCCTGATAACCCAAAAGGGGTAATCTAGAAGTAGACTTAGAATACCCTTTAATAAAACTACACGATCTTCAAAAAACGATTACCCCCAACCGAAGAAAGTTTAAAGATGAGCCCCATAGAACCCCCCAAAACCCTTGTCCCCAAATCTTCGCCACAAAACTAAGTATGTTTGTCATTACGACTCCTAAATTTTACCTAAGAAAAGGGAACTGAAACTAAGTTGCTTTTCCCACAGAATTTTTTACCTGTGATCAAGAGCCCTTTTAAAAGGCCATACATCAAAATAAACACTAAATTTTAAACCCGAAGCCCGACGCTTCAAAAAAAAACCCTTCTTTAAAAACGGGATAAAACGGGTGTTTTGGAAAAAACAAAGGAAAATCCACAAAAACGAAAAGGATTAAAATTTTAGTTACAAAAAAAAACCAAGCAAAAAATTTTTGCTTCTAAAAAAAAACATCAAGACTTTAGAAAAATTTAACGACAGTTTGGGTTGGGCTTTAATGTGAAAAAAAAAGGGATTTTTAATTTTTAAACAAGCCGGTTTTTAAAGGGCTTTACGTATTAGAGCTGTAAAATAATTGATTTTTAGAATTTTGTATGTTTATTTTAAAAAACCGAAAGTCCCCAGAACAAGACCCTTTACACAGCCCATTTGCCCTTTTTTATTCTAACCCAACAGAAGACTTTTACAAGGTTTTAGAAACAAAAAGGGGCAAAAGGATTTGATGGGTACACACATGCGACTCCCCAAAAAACACCCCTTTACTTTCCCAAACTTTTAAAAAAGAAAGGTTTGGGGAAAAAATAAAGGGAAAGAACAAAAAGGGGCCCTTTAAAAACAAAATTTTTTGGGTTTGGCGGTCAAAGAGTAAAAGCGTTGCTAGTCAATTTCCTGAATAAAAAAAGCTAAAGGCTAATAAAAAATTGTCAAAAAAAAAAAAACCCAACGACAACTACAAGCAAGCACTCTTTAAAACCCAAAATTATTTAAACCCAAACAAAAAATTTTTAAATCTGCGCTCAAACTCTTTAAATTTAAACAAAAACTGCTTTTAATAAGAAATCACTAGTCCCAAACCAAAAACAAGAGAATTTAACCCCAACCCGGGAGTTTTCTTTATGCTTGGGGGCGGGAAAAATTTTAAAAGATTAATTTTGACTACTTAAAATTGTACTTAATTTAAGAACCTAACAAGAACTTAACAAAACTTAACTTAAAACCTAAAAAAAGAACTTAACTTAAGAACCTAACAAGAACTTAATTTAAAGAACTTTTTTTTTTTTGCACTTTTTTTAAATTTATTTCATTTAAAAACAAAAAAAGGTATTTTCCCCAATAACTAATTAACTTTTTACTTATTTAGTTCTTAACGTATTTTAAACAAAGTTTTTTAAAAAACCTATTCCATAAAAAGGGTTTCAACAAAAAGGGGGTTGCACTTTTTTTGCAGAAGCTGGTTCTTTTTCTTTACGGGCTTTGTGGGGTTTGAAAATTTTTGCTAAAAAGGGTATGGGTTTCATTTGTATCAAAACCCCCCACCAAAAACAACACAGCCAAAACAAAAAATACATCTTATCGTTTGATTGGGATTGTGTTTTGTTGGGGGTTTGACGGTGCTGGGGGGCGCCCGTTGTATACTATCAAAACAATTTTTGTTTGGGCTTTTTGGGTTTGATTTTTTCAGTCTGTTCCATTCAGCTATTTAAAACCCCCCGGCCCAATCCCCCCGGTTTTTTAAGTTTTAGTAAAAATACCCCACTTGGGGCCCTTTCATTTGCGGTGCATTCTGCCCTGCGGGGCCCCGGGGAATGCCCCCGGGGCGTCTTCTCGCCCCTTTTTTTTAAAATTGAAAAAAATTTTAAAATATATAAAAATTAAAATTTTTTTAAAATAAAAAAATCCCATGAGGGAAGGGGCAAAAAACCCCCAAAAATCTGTAATACTTCCCCGCAAATTTTTTCCCTGGGAAATTTTAAAACCGATTTTGTGATAATCGTTTTTTAAAATTTTCCCTTCTGAATCAACTGGGGGCCATCTTATTTACAACTTACATATAAACAAAATAAATTGTCGACCCACTGTCAAACCATTTTTGACCCAAACTGTGCTTCGTCCTAACTTTAAGTACTTTTAAACGTTTTGATGTGACAGTTGCTGAATCTGCTCAAAAATTTAAACACCTAAATACTGTTTAGTTTTTCCGCACCCCGGCCAAGAGTTTTACTTTCTTTATGCAGTTTTTGCGGTTTAGTCTGCCTCCCCTCCTCACGACTTTAAAAGTTGGGTCACAATCCATTTTTAAAAAGCAATAAAAAA
The DNA here is from genome assembly GCA_018398815.1 of Conus ventricosus. Taxonomy (NCBI): domain Eukaryota; kingdom Metazoa; phylum Mollusca; class Gastropoda; order Neogastropoda; family Conidae; genus Conus; species Conus ventricosus. Next base: position 14,370 of record JAFLJL010006213.1, on the reverse strand, counting down.
ATAATAAATACTTAAAAAACCATGATTTTAACGCTGGTTAATTATGCATCCCCTATCGTTGTTTATAGTTTTTTTCAACCCTTGCAAAATTTTTTGTTGGGAAAAAAAACCCCCCAAACAGGGGAAAAGATAAAAGGGGGCCAAACAATTTAAAACCTTTATTTTAGCTTTAAAAAAACAAAAGATTATCTATTAAAAACACAAAAAACCGTTTTTCGTATTATGATTTTTTTTAATTTATTTTTTTATTAATAAAAAGATGGTAAAAAAAAAATTATCAATACAATTTCCCACTTTTGCTGTAAATTGGGGGCTTTTTAAGGCATGGGGTTTAAAAAAAACATTTTAAAATGAAGCCGGCAGATTTTAAAAAAGGGTTAGACATTGAGGATATTGTAGGTTATAGTTTTAATCCCCTGCAGGGATTGGGTTCCAAAAAACTTTCTTGTTGCACAGAATATTTTCCCAGAAAATATTTGTTTTAAGAAGATTTTAACTAGAAAAAATTAATTTATAAAAAATGGGAAAGGGGTAGTTTTTGATGGTAGGAGGACAAATTTTTAAAAGGGATTGGCCTTCTCTGGAAGCAATTAATGTTTTAAATGCGGTCAATGAAGAAAAAGAACGCCATAAAAAGGGAATAGAAGATTTTGCTAAAAACAAAGACCCCTTATGAAAAAGGGGAAAATTTCCACCCTTTAAAATTTTTTAATAAAAAGGTTTAAAAGAAAAAGGGCCATCAAGCACACATTTCAACGTTATGAGGCCCAAAGAAAAGATATTACTTAGGACAGGGAAAAAAGTTTCTAACACCCCCCCTCCAAAATGTCCTAACTTTTAAGACCATCAAAAACAAAATAACAGAAAATTTGGGTTTTTTTTGTGGGGGCTATGGGCAATCAAATTCTTTGCACAAAAAATTTTTAAAAAACCCAATTTAAAAACAATCCTTCTTATGGACAATACAAAAAAAATTATTTTCCCCAAAGGTATTGGAAAGGAAAGACCGGGGATTGAAAAACCCCGATAAAAACTCAAAAGGGTCCCGAAAACAGATCGAAAGCCTGGCTTTTCCAAAAAAACAATTTTTGGGAAAAAAAATCCACCTGCTCCCAAAAAAATAAAAAAGGCCCGATTTGTTTTTTTTTAGTTCCTAATGACAACCCCCCAATGGACTTTTTTTAAACTTCCCCCATGAAAATTAAAGAAAAAGTTTTAAATATGCCTACCCGTTTTTTGAAAAGGGTCAAGAAAACAAAGACGCGGAAACCCTTTAAAGGATAAAAACTAAAATCTTTGGCTGGGCTTTAAAAACAAATAAACATGCAGGCCCCTTAAAATAAAAATAGGAAAATCCAAAAATTGATGAAGGAAAAAGTTTTTAAAAGGGTTTTGTAAACCCAAATGTTTTTAAAAAAAATCATTTAAAATTTTGGGGGAAAGGGGTCCCAGCAACCAACGATCCCAAGCCCTAGAAAAAAACTTTTAAAAAAAATCTACTGAACGCCTTTTACTTTTTCAATATTTACAGAAAAAAATTTTTTGACACAACGAAGTAAAAAAACGCACAAAACAAGAAGGGTTTTGGGAAAAAAATGGTTTCCAGCAGTCCTACCCCCATGAACAATGAAGAATTTAAAGCAACAGGCCTTAAGCCAGTGAACGCAATCAAATTAAAAAAAGTTAGCATTACTGAAGATGCGCAGGGGACTCAAAAACTCTTGCCGTTTGGACTAAAAGTAAGATACTTGTATGCTCCTGGAGAGGCAGAAGGTGATGTTAGAATTAGAGCTACAGATCCTATATGGAGCATAGATGTATATGAAGTTGAGCAAATCATGAAAACAGCCCCTCCTGTATATTATTTAAG
>JAFLJL010006213.1:0-7500 GCA_018398815.1 Conus ventricosus | reverse complement strand
TGACTACACTACCTCCGTACTTGCCTCCCCTTCATTAGTGCCCGTTTCTAGGCAGACGGCGCTGGGGAAGTCAGATATCGCCAGAACAACGACAGAAAACCCTGTAGGCTGGCAGTCGTCATTCCGTTCCCCCGCACCTTGCCTTCTCGCCAGGGGGACTGTTTTGACATGGCGTCACTTATCTGTTTGGCACCGAAGTGGCGCATACGAAAAAAAAAAAATACCCCCCCCCGCCACCCTCCTCCCCTCTCCCCCATTTCCTTCTACACCCAATGCCTACCTTTTTCCACTCACCTTCCTTCGAAAACAGTCTACTTGAGTTACCCCATCAACAAACATCTATTTGTGTTTGAAAGTGTTAGAATGTAATAAGTATGAAAACAACAGGCCTCCACTACCACATGAGGGCACTGTGGTAACTGAACCACGTGACTGCTGTCTGTCAAAGCGATAGGATACTCCTCATGAATATAAATATTAATTCTTATTGCTGTTGTTGTTGTTGTTGTTGTTGTTGTTGTTGTTCTTCTTCTTCTTCTTCTTCTTCTTCTTCTTCTTCTTCTTCTTCTTCTTCTTCTTCTATGTATGTATGGTTCTGCTTAACGTCCTCCAGCCTGTGCAAACAGGACATATTGGGACATGTATTTTTGCTTTAGATATAAGTAGTCATTGGGACCGCAAAGCGGTCGTCTGAAGATAGTTCAGCTGCGGTTGTTTCCAAGGCCATCGTCAGGGCCACCGGGCGGCCGTCTTCATGCTGAGTGGCGACGGTCCTGTGCCGCGTGAGGCCGACTCAGGAGACGCACGAGGCACAAGTCGCAGAGCCGCTGCTCATAGGTCCAGGCCCACTCTGCGCCCAAGTGAGGTTCAATTCCACCCTCCCCCCCTCAAAGGGAGAGCCCCGCTAGATGTGCAGGCCACTGGGTAGTTCGCAGTGTGGCAGCGCCTCGTCGCCAAGTGTCACGCCGCCTCGAGAGCCGTCCCCCGGCGACACAGGCTAGTCCCGTCGTCACTCGTAGTGCGAGGAAGGAAATCTGTGCCGCCCTACACCCATCTGCCACCTGGGTGCCTTCTGCTGGTCTCTGCCACCGACCAGCAGGAATGCCGGATGCCACCAACCGGGCGGCCGTCTTCATGCTGAGTGGCGACGGTCCTGTGCCGCGTGAGGCCGACTCAGGAGACGTACGAGGCACAAGTCGCCGAGCCGTTGCACGTATAGGTCCATGCCCACTCTGCGCCCAATGAGGAACGTACCCACCCCCCCCCCCCCCCAAAGGGAGAGCCCTGCTAGGATGTGCAGGCCACTGGGTAGTTCGCAGAGTGGCAGCGCCTCGTCGCCAAGTGTCACGCCGCCTCGAGAGCCGTCCCCGGCGACACAGGCTAGTCCCGTCGTCACTCGTAGTGCGAGGAGGAAATCTGTGCCGCCCAACACCCATCTGCCACCTGGGTGCCGCCGTGGGCCGGTGATGCCGATGAAACCGCCGTCTCTTCTTCTTCTTCTTCTTCTTCTTCTTCTTCTTTTTGCGCTGGTTGAGATTTCATGAAGCGAATCCGTTTAAGAAGAACCAAAATAAGGGGAAAAAGAAAACCGAATGAAAAAAGATAATGATGGGATGGCTTTTCTTTCCAGAATGTTTGTATTTCAAGTTCTAAAAAATGTTACACTTTGTCTATAGGATTACAATAGAAACCTACTACCTACAGAACAACGCGAAACTTTGTCTATAGGATTACAATAGAAACCTACTACCTACAGAACAACACGGAACTTTGTCTATAGGATTACAATAGAAACCTACTACCTACAGAACAACACGGAACTTACCTACTACCTACAGAACAACACGGAACTTACCTACTACCTACAGAACAACACGGAACTTACCTACTACCTACAGAACAACACGGAACTTACCTACTACCTACAGAACAACACGGAACTTACCTACTACCTACAGAACAACACGGAACTTTGTCTATAGGATTACAATAGAAACCTACTACCTACAGAACAACACGGAACTTACCTACTACCTACAGAACAACACGGAACTTTGTCTATAGGATTACAATAGAAACCTACTACCTACAGAACAACACGGAACTTACCTACTACCTACAGAACAACACGGAACTTTTTCTATAGGATTACAATAGAAACCTACTACCTACAGAACAACACGGAACTTACCTACTACCTACAGAACAACACGGAACTTACCTACTACCTACAGAACAACACGGAACTTTGTCTATAGGATTACAATAGAAACCTACTACCTACAGAACAACACGGAACTTACCTACTACCTACAGAACAACACGGAACTTACCTACTACCTACAGAACAACACGGAACTTACCTACTACCTACAGAACAACACGGAACTTACCTACTACCTACAGAACAACACGGAACTTTGTCTATAGGATTACAATAGAAACCTACTACCTACAGAACAACACGGAACTTACCTACTACCTACAGAACAACACGGAACTTACCTACTACCTACAGAACAACACGGAACTTACCTACTACCTACAGAACAACACGGAACTTACCTACTACCTACAGAACAACACGGAACTTTGTCTATAGGATTACAATAGAAACCTACTACCTACAGAACAACACGGAACTTACCTACTACCTACAGAACAACACGGAACTTTGTCTATAGGATTACAATAGAAACCTACTACCTACAGAACAACACGGAACTTACCTACTACCTACAGAACAACACGGAACTTTTGTAACATTGAATGATAAACTCGTGCATCTAGCCCTTCATCAGTAACGTTGCAGTCCGTTTCAGTCCTATCTGATCTTTTTCTTTGTTTTTGTTTTTGTTTTGTAGACGTGTATTCTGTTGTGCATGTTGTAAATTAAAAAAAAAAAAGTAATAATGGACACATGATATGGCATCCCTTGCAAATGTCCCTGCTTCCTTTCATCACCTTCATTACCTGCCGTTGGATAGTCTGTTTACAAGAACTTACTTCTCGCCATCTTTATCATTGTACTGTAGGAGAGTTTGTTCCCATGAACTTACATTGCTAATGTTTCTTTTCTCCAGTTCTTTCACCCTCGCCCCCATCTCAAATCTCATTTTCCCAATATCCTATGGCCACCCTCACCCTTCGATCATTCGTTTATCATTTCCTGTCTCAATAAATACGTGTTGAATTGATTAAATAGATTTCTGTCGGAATTCCTTGATATAATGTTTAAAAAGATTTATTCAGTTACCAAACCAAGAGAGGGGTCACCACTCGCCCTGACAACGGTGTTGTGCACTTAGTAACTGGGAGCAGTCTTGTGGCAGTGTACCTATTAACTGGGCTAAGCGCTGTCTGGGGGTATTTTCAGAGGAGGAGGTCTGTTTGTAGAATCAGCCAGCATCACCATAATGTGGTGCCCTTGTCTGGGAAACATTATTTGACGCATCTCTGTCAGATGTGCTTTGGGAAAAAGAGGGAGAGGGTGAGGGAGGGACACACACACGTACGAATAGAGAGAGAGAGAAGAGAGAGAGAGAGATAGAGGGGAGAGAGAGAGAGAGAGAGAGAGAGAGAGAGAGAGAGAGAGAGAGAGAGAGAGAGAGGGAGAGAGAGAGAGAGAGAGAGAGAGAGAGAGAGAGAGAGAGAGAGAGAGAGAGAGGGGAGTGGGTAGACAGACAGACAAACAGACAGACAGACAGACACTCAGACGCACAGACTGCCAGACAGAGGGAAGCTTAGAACTACTGTGTGCACGTACAGCGACATACATTAAACTTTGATCAAGCACTTGTCCAGTGGCCGAAGCGATTGAACTGACTCTCAGAGCGTATTTGACGGAAGCTATTATCGATGCTTCCCCCTGTGTATTGGTTAGGTGGAGAAGGGAATCACTCATGTCAAGTTGGTCATTGTCTTTGTTCATGACATCCAGTCCTCTGTGACATCGACTTTGGGTATTTTTTCAACTCTTATGTTGTGCTCTGTCACGGTATTGCCTTGATTCAATGCCGTTGATATTGTGTCTGTTTTGCATTTATATGCGAATCTCTCTCTCTCTCTCTCTCTCTCTCTCTCTCTACCCTAAGCCTAACCCCATTCGTCTCTCTTCTCTCCCCCCCCCTCTCTCTCTCCTGTGTTTGACTCTTACTCCATCTCTCTTACTGTATCACTCGCTCTTCTCTTTAACTGTGAATGACAGGCTCTTGGAAGCAATCATCTTCGTAAGGACACATATCCAGACGGCGAACAGAGAGTGAGACGGAGAAGAAAGACAGATCTTGTTTGCAATCTCTCTCTCTCTCTCTCTCTCTCTCTCTCCTCTCTCTCTCTCTCTCTCTCTCTCTCTCTCTCTCTCTCTCTCTCTCTCTCTCTCTCTCTCTGTGCGCGCGCACGCTTGCATTTGTGTATTATCAGTTACCACTACCCCTACAATATTTTAGACATTTTCCTGAAAACTAGAATACACACATCCAGATCAGTGATGTTCTATGATAACGAATGCAAAGAGCATCTGTACTAAACAGACAATGTCTTACTTATAAAAGGAAACATGTAAAGAACCTTGTTGGTAGATTTAATGTTCTCTCTCTTTCAAATAAAAAAAAATCTGTGCACTGCTATATAGTATTTCAAACTAGAAGAACAAGTACAACAAGAACAACAAGAACAAGAACAACAACAACAACAACAACAACAACAACAACAACAACAACAACAACAACAGCAACAACAATCCTTGTTCAATAGACTGTAGGTGTGCCATTATTCATGCGGTTGGAAGGGGGATAACTTATGTCCAGGCAGTGGAATCAGACCAAAACGGAACTCTGCAGAATCATCTTCATCATACACACCCAATGATCGTCCTAAGACAGTCAGAATCATCTTCATCAGACACATCCCCAATGATCGTCCTAAGACAATCAGAATCATCTTCATCAGACACATCCCCAATGATCGTCCTAAGACAGTCAGAATCATCTTCATCAGTCACATCCAATGATCGTCCTAAGACAGTCAGAATCATCTTCATCAGACACATCCAATGATCGTTCTAAGACAGTCAGAATCATCTTCATCAGACACATCCAATGATCGTTCTAAGACAGTCAGATTCATCTTCATCAGACACATCCAATGATCGTTCTAAGACAGTCAGAATCATCTTCATCAGACACATCCAATGATCGTTCTAAGACAGTCAGATTCATCGCCCTTCATGCGCTGTCCACACGGAGAACTCAGATTCAATGTTCTCTCCATCATCGTGTAGCACATGTGACCAGAGCACTGGCATCAGCAAGTTCCCAAAGACTGTCTTTGGAGAGACACAGTGGCATCCTCCGAGTGGGATCCTTACTCGCGCTGGCTCCGCATCTAAGTAATAATATTCACCAGGAGAGGGTCTTTGTGGTGGCGCCCTACGTACACTACCTGAGAGACTCAGCAGCAGTGCAGTGTCTCCTCTGGTGGGTTGCCTCTCAACGATCCGGTATTAACTGGCCCATGTGAACTGCCAGTTTGTGTGGCTGCGGTTGGGAGACCTCGCGTTTGTTGTGCGTAGAGGTATATGATGCTGAGTGGGTTGGGAAGATAAGAAAAAAAAACCCGACACTTTTTCATTGAGACGATATAACCAGAAAACACACACACACACACACACACACACACACACACACACACACACACACACACACACACACACACACACACACACACACACACACATATTTCCTTTTGTTCCATTTTACTACCCTTCGCTGGCTGCTTTGGGGTTGCTGTTGGATTCTTTTTCGAACCCTTGGTGATGAGAACACCACAGAATTATGGACTTTGGTGTGTCTCTATTTGACACCAAGAGGATAGACACAATCATCCGTGTCTCCCTGATGAGTCCGATCCAGCGGACGAAAGGCCTAGGAGCAGGCAATACAAATAGATCTGCCTTCGAGGGGGAGTACGATGGTTCCCTCAGGCAGCTAGTGAAGGGTTTCTCATATTTATAATATATTCCCCCCCCCTTTTTTTTCATCTTTAATTTTTAAAAAAAAATCTTTGCCAAATCGTTACTGTAATGACTGAAGAATTGTTGGCCTGCACTTGTTTTCTCCCACTATTTAATTGTTCAGCAGTATAATGTTTGGTCAATCAGTGGGAGATTGCATCTCTTAGGAGATCCAAGTAAAGGTTGTTCTGTACAATTCTTAGCCACTCACAATGCTTGGGTTATTGAACAGCAGAGCTGACCTCTCAGACTGTTCCATATCTTTTGATCTCCCTTGCATCCTTGAATGGATCCTCAAGCATAGGCTCAAAGATTGTCCCCTACATTTTATACTGTTTGTATAATGCTTTTAGTTTTTCAGCAACTTTTTTTCCTCTCCACACTTTCCTTTTGTTCCATTTTACTACCCTTCGCTGGCTGCTTTGGGGTTGCTGTTGGATTCTTTTTCGAACCCTTGGTGATGAGAACACCACAGAATTATGGACTTTGGTGTGTCTCTATTTGACGCCAAGAGCACGCACACAATCATCCGTGTCTCCCTGATGAGTCCGATCCAGCGGACGAAAGGCCTAGGAGCAGGCATTGCAAATAGATCTGCCTTCGAGGGGGAGTACGATGGTTCCCTCAGGCAGCTAGTGAAGGGTTTCTCATATTTATAATATATTCCCCCCCCCCCCCCTCCCCCTTTTTTCATCTTTAATTTTTTTTAAAAATCTTTGCCAAGTCGTTACTGTAATGACTGAAGAATTGTTGGCCTGCACTTGTTTTCTCCCACTATTTAATTGTTCAGCAGTATATATATATATATATATATAATATATATATATATATATATATATAAATTGTCACGGACAAAAAAATGAAACAACCTAACTTGGGGGAAACAACCTAACTTGGGGGAAACAACCTAACCTGGGGTGTCGCCAGCCAATTTGTTCGGACCTAAGTCCAAACTCAAACATTCTAGGCGTCAGAAAGACGGGCCCATAGGTCGGGTCCGGCCAATTAAGCTTAGTGGAGAGGTTTCACCGAGACGGTCCGACCCACCCAGTCTGACTAAGCGGCTTTGACCGACGCCTCGATGTCTGCCCAGACGGACCTCAGTACCTGGGCCAGCCTTATCCGGCCAATTTGTGGAACCAACGTCATTGTTAGTCGGACGTCGTGGTGCCTACCCAGACTCAGCTGGCCAATTTAGATTGACCAGTGTCCACCACTTAAGCCACACCGCGCCAGTGAAGTAGGGAAGGGGGGAAGGTAGTGTGTGGTGGGGGTGAAATCTAGCTAATCAATTAAATGACCAATTGACCACCACAGAGAGTAAGGTGTGTAGACGGGACTGTCATGATTTGAACGTCCAATGGAATTAGAGGGAGACAACCTCGGGTGTCAGGGGTAAAATACTGACCAATGGTACTCGCCCGTTTTTGGACAGATCGGAACGAATAAAGGATGCGTGGGGGGGGGACGAGAACGAAGGCAGAGAA
>JAFLJL010006212.1:24587-37172 GCA_018398815.1 Conus ventricosus | reverse complement strand
ATTGATTTATTGTCAATTACCATGTTTCAGATGATTGAAAACGGATTGGGGGGAGGAATTAGTATGGCATCGCATCATTACTGTAAAGCAAACAACAAATACTTAAAACGACTATATCCAGTAAAAGGCTAACTATTTTATGTATTTAGATGCAAACAATCTGTATGGAGGGCTATGGCGCAATCGCTTCCATTACGCAATTTTTAAAATGTACACAGGGCGGCGATCCGAATAATATTCAAAAGGCATTAAAGTGGTTGAACATTTAAACGCCGATCAGCAGCGCGGCTTCATTCTAGAAGTTGACTTAGAAATCCTCATGAACTCCATGACCTCATAATGACTATCCATTAGCGCAGAAAGCCCTAAAGATGGATCCAAGAGAACCACCTAAACTTGTGCCTAATCTTCGAGGCAAAAAAAATTATGTCTGTCATTACAGACTTCACAATTTTATTTAAGACATGGTTTAAAGTTGACAGCTTTCATCGTATAATTGCTTTTGATTAAAGAACAGTTCATGAAACCATACATCATGAAGAACACTGATCTCGAACTAAATCGCAGATGCTTCAGAAAAAGACTTTTTCAAGCTGATGAACAACAGTTTTTCGGAAGACTATGGAAAAATCCGCACAAACGAAAAGATGTCAGATTGGTTACCAAAGAGAACGAAGCAATTAAGCGACTTCAAAACCAAATTTAAACAGGACTCAGAAGATTCATGATCAGCTTTTTGGCATAATGATGAAAAAAAGAAAGTCAAATTAGACAAACCTGTATTATTGGGGTTTAACTGTTTTAGAATTATCAAAGCTTTGATTTTAAGTTTCTTTATGACTACTTAGCCCCTCGTATCCTGAGTCCAGAGTACTTTACACAGATACAGAAAATTTTTTTATAGAAAATTCCTACTGAAGACATCTATAAAGACATGGAAATGGAAGTAGCTAAAGACACGCGGGATGGTATGATACATCTAAATACCCTAAAAAAATTCGCCTTTGCATTCAATTACTAAAAAAGGTTTTAGGAAAGATAAGGATGAATTTTCGGAAAGGTGATCAAGGAGTATGTGGGTTAAGGTCAAAATGTACATATTTCGAGCCAGGAGAAAATCATAAGAAAGCAAAGGAATATCTCGCAAACGTTGTGCAGTCAAAAAAATCCATGACAACTACAAAGAAGCATTGTTTGGCAATAAGACTTTTCATCATGGCAACCCTAAAAAATGCGATCTAATCTACATGAGATCAACACAACAGTTTTTAACAAAGAAGTCATTTAGATAGAACAAACACAAAACGGGTTAGTTTGTTAATCCAGAGTTTTCATCACAATATGCAATTGGGCACTGGAGGACCGCATAAACAGGGGGTTTTTATTTTTTCATTCAACTTTTATTATAAGATCACTCATATCTTCCTCCAATTCAGTAAATCTTGGCCTCAGGTTGTGCTTGACGAGTTCGAATTATTGTTTATCTATTTCAAGATATTCTTTTTCCCAATTTGGGGGGTTTTGAGTTGTAAGGTGATCCTGGATGATTTAGCATGCAATGATTAATCCTCGAAATGTTTCCTATAGCATTACACGACTGAAATGATCCCGATCATTTTCAAAGGTCTCGTAGCCTTTACCATCTTTTTCGTTCAGATCTGCGCTTCCTTCTGGCCTTCCATTTTAAAACCAAAAAATAATTTACGTAAATTAATTAAAGCGGAACTGTGTCTGTGTATTATCTGGCAGTTCGATCCTTCACAAAAGATCTTTGAGGAGCTGGTTGTTTTGTTTGATTCCAGTTTCTCGTAAATAATACAACGGGCGATTCATTTTTACAATTCTTTTTAATTCATATGGAACAACACCACCAAACTGGATTCAGTTGCCCGATGCTAGTTGACCCCTTCTGCTTCTCCCCGGTATATAAAGGTAACCTACTTTCATCCAAATGGTTAATAGTTTGCCGGATAAGACACTCCTTCAACAAACATTTATTGGTTTTCCTTTTGATGGCTTGTACTGTTTTAAGCCCATTAAATTCTTCAATATTCATGTGCTCGCAAAAACTGAGGCAGACTTCTAACCATTCTGTGTTATGCGAGAATTGTCAATCACCTTCTCGTGAAACTGGTAGGAAGAAAAGTCTATTCGGCTACACTGTTTGTTAAAGTTTTCAACTAAAGAGCCTGTGACTGTGAACTCCCGGACAGCCTTCTTCAATGTAACTCTATGTTTCAACACTATAAAGATTCACTTGCCCTTTAAATATCCTTTTTCCATCATCGACTTGAATCATGCGAAGATAAGCATGGCCCTCGTTGGTATATCAGTTGTATACAAACAGCAACAGACAGAAAGCACTCTTTTGTTTCATGGCTCAGCATCATTGTACTTGACGCCATGGTCAATGAACTGTGAGTGCTACTTTAAATCTTTTTCGTCTAATCCTATCAGAGGGAAAATATAGAAGATCCCTTTGCTGTTGACGTTCGGTATTGTATTGACAAGTGATGGTCTCAGTATTCGTCCTAGGTGCATGGTAAAGAAATTTGCCAAATGGATCGCTTGTTTATATAACCCATTCTTTGCTGTTTTGTTCACTAACTCCTGCCGCATTGGCATAGCTTTTTATTGCTGTGATACCCTTCAATATCCTTTGGGCGAATAATAATTAATGTTCATTTTTTATTCCAGCCAATAGTATGCGCACAAAAAACACCCGACGGTCATACCAACGACAATAAACACCGATTATCTAGCATCTTTTGTTTTTCTGATGGTTGATAAACAGTCACTACTGCATTTGGTGGGGGCAAATGTCTCGATTGGTTTGCCTGTTACAGATAATATTGTTTTATGCTTATCAACCTTTTTAATGAGGTAAGCTGCATGCCCCTGTCTTTTCAGTGTGTCATTAATAAAAACTAACTGCACAATCTCCTGCCATCATAGGGCGTCTTGTTGCAGCTGCTAGTTGCTCCATAGCTTTGATATGTCTTTTTCTCTCGCCGTCATTTCCCCCAGTTTACTAATGCTCAATTACTTCCGCAAAAGCAAGCGCATTCACCACAGCGCCGCCTATCATATTGCGAGTGAAGCCATTTTTATAAATGTATTTTTTTTGCTTACATATTTAAATGGGTCTGGAATAATTCCTTGCTTAACTAGAAATCATTCGTGCAACCGAAGCTGCAATGATAGCAATCAGCTTTGCTGAATCACAAGTCTAGTTTGCCAAGATCTCTGGTTTAAATTCTTAACTAGGCGTTTACCAAGCATGATATCCTACACTTAGTCCTCCAATAACAGCAGAAAGGTATACAAATGTTAGCAACAGTTTTTTTCGGTGCTCATTTTTATAAAAAAAAATAATTATAAATTAATAAAAAACATGAACAGTGATGATCAACTACAGCTACAAGGGCGGCCTAACCTTCCAGAACTTATAATGACCAAGTTGATGGCCAAGCTGTTATGCCCCCAAAAGGAGAGGTTGTATCTTTGGCAGCGTGTGGAAAAACAAAACATTCTCGGAAACTGAATTTTAGCATTGAACAGATCTACAGATGTCGCCACAAGACACTATAAAGTATCATAACAGGTATGAAGCGCAGTTGGGGATCAGAATGGTGAAAAGTGTGGGGCAAACGGATCTTAGTTTGTACACTAAACTAGTTAGTAGATTTTCGCCCATTGAATCTGACAGGATTTTATGTATGATTTAACGCAGATCCAGTTTAACAAAGACTTCGAGTCTCTAGGTGTGATTGTATTAACAGATTTGGAACATTGTTATCGCCATTAATCATGGATTAATTACTTTTAATCATATAGATTTTTATTTCCCTTCAAATGAACGAGCTCTGGAAAATCAGCAAATCAGAAAACAGCTGAATCAGGTGAGAAAGTAACCAAGCCAGAAAATCAGCAGAAAACGCTGAAACAGGTGGAGGCCATTAAAAATCCCTGGCGTGTTGAAGCAGGAAAAGAAATTGGCAAGTGGACCAGACAAAAAAAATTAATGTACAGAATATGACTCAACATGAAACATAACACCGCCAGCGCCAGAACACGTTGATTCAAATCCCGCTATAAAAACTCCCATGTTAAACCAGTGCACCAAATGATCTTCAGGACTAATAAACTTAAACACTGATGCCAATAAATATAGCGCCATTGCTGCTGTTGGGGGGCAGTAAAACGGTAATAAAAATAATAACCGATGGCTACAGACACAAACGCAATCAAAAAAACTGAACCATAAAATCTCAGAAAGAGACCACTGCACGCCAAAACCGCCAAATAACAAAAGCCACATTTTTAATCCAATAAAAAATGGCATAAATATTACAAATAATATAAAAATCGATCATGGCGTATTAAAAAAGATTAAGTCAATAAATAAAGACCTGGAGTCTATAAAAAGGACATATCCATAGACCCAAATTGTAATCAATGCGTTGCTTTCGGATGTAAAACCTTCCTTAAGACTATGCAAGAGAACGCTGAGCAAGACATCCTCAACGATGACGCGTTTTTGGAGGCGTGTGTGTACTATATTAGACATCTACTATTTAAGAAAAAACATAGCTTGTTATTTTTTGGATAATTATAAGATAACTTAATAAGAACTTGGTTGTACTAAAAGATGACTTAATCAGAACATTATCAAGAATCTTGATCAAAAACTTATTAAGAACTTAATTAAGAACTTGATCAAGAACTAATTAAAAACTATGGGATAACTAGAGAAATGACTTAAGGACAACTAACAAGTAACTTAAGTAAGAACTTGAAATAACTTGTTAAAAACTTAGAAGGAACTGAGTGTGTGCATGCGTTGGTGGGGTGGGCAGGTGAGGGTTGGGGGTGGGCATGCGTGGTGGCAGGACAAAACAACAACAAACACCAAACCACGACAATAGACAGTCCAGGGGAGGTGGTTTGGGGGACGAGCGTGCGTGGGGTAGCCAAAACATCGCAACAAAACAAAAAGTAGAACTCCTAGGGCCACTTCTTGCAGGGGGGGGGGGACTAAAACGGCTGAGTCTCGCAGCGCACCTCAATCAAACCCCAAGTGATCACATAGTTTCCTTTGCCTAGTAGTCCGCTGCGCTTTGCAGGTTGCTGGCCCGCGCTTGCAGCAAGCGATCACATAGGGACGTTGACCACTAGTTTGCCACCAGAGCTTTGGCAGGTGCTAACGTCATTGGCGGCAAGCGATTCACATAGGTTTTTGGCCTAGTTTGCTGTGCTCCTCATTTCTCAACCAGGCTTTGCAGCTTGCCTGGCAAAGTTTCCAGCCTTATTGCTGGTAGCCAAAGCTTTTATGGCAGCTCTAATACGCCAGTAGTAGTAACAACCAGCATTGTAAAATTAAAGCATTTATATGAAGATAGAGCAAGCCACACACTACTCCTCTCCAAACAGGTATATGTACTAAGTCTCCTAACCCTATCTAGTTTGTTTGCCAGAACATTCGAAAATCGTTATTCTGTTGCATAAGTTTAATAATGTTTTGGCGTTGCTACACAGTTCATTATACTGATTCCTAGCTTGTGGAATTTAGGATAGTTATAAAAAACACACAGAAAGTTGAATGAGTTTCCTAGCATACGAATCAGACATGTTCACCTGCGTCTTAAGAAATAAACGCCATGTTTGATGCGTTTTTTGTTTTTTAAACATGACTTGGCTATCTCAAGCCAACGCCCAAAAATCAACGCGTGATGGATTGTTTTGCTTTGGCCAGCTTTCAACAATGCAGCGCCATTTATTAAATAAGGAACCATCTCATCGATAGTCAAACACATATTGAAACTGCTATATTTTGTTCAGCAATATTGCCTTCAACGTTTTCATTTCCTTGAACCAACAAACCTTTAAGATAGTCGTCCATTTCCAAAGCAGTCAGTTCACTTTTTTCTTTTTCTGTTCCTTCTAGGAAAGCAATACTTCTTTCGGTTTCGGCGGCAACGAACATGCTTCACCTCGTTCTTTTTTCACAAAATACTCTGACATGAAAGTATGGTAAAACTTTGGTGTTTAATGGCAAGAGCCTGCTCTTCAGTGAAACGGGTAGCCATTTTTTAGAATAAGACACCAAGCACAGTACACAGCGAAGTAAAAGCGTCCTTGCAAGTCCGGAAGTCAGTAGAAGAATGATGAAACCGGTGTTGGAAACTGTCATGTGAGCGCTTAACAGCGCCCTCAGCGCAGAGAAAAAGCTGATGTAATATATTGCAATGCGCAAGCCCGGCGTGAGGGAGTGGGTGAGGGAGGAGCGGGGCAGCAGTATTGATTTTTTTGGCCTCTCAGTTTGTCGGCAGTGTGAGGCGCGCGCGCGCGCGTGTATGAGTGTCTGTCTGTGCCCATGTGTGGTGTGTGTGTGTGTGTGTGTGTGTGTGTGTGTGTGTGTTGTGTCTGTGTTTGTGAGTGGGTGCATTTTTGTGTGTTTGTGCATGTGTGTGTGTGTAGTTTGAAGTCTTACTTGTCAGAGAACGTAGATATACCAATCCTGGGTTACTTTCGCCGAACTGGGTGAGGGCGGAAGTGGCCCAGGATTGGTATATCTACGTTCTCTCGTTGACAATCTTCAGCTCCTCGTACGAACGGGGTCCTTTCATAACGTTGAGTAGAAGCCTCAAGAAGTAGCACTCTCCCTGGCGAGGACTGACACTGTGTAATCGCCGATTGCAGTGCCCCTTTGTCGTTTTCTTCCACATATTCTGAGTAGACATCCATGTGAAGTGCTCAGGAACTTCCACGTACTTCAGCTCTCGTGCTGTAGGGTCTTGAGAGCATAGCTAGAGATGGGGTAAGGGTTTCTTCTGGGGAGAGCCTTGTGCTCTTTGCGCTGCGTTGTGTGGATTAAAGTAGACCCATTGTCCATTCTCCAAATGGACAGCTGTTCTCTGCACCATGGGTGGCGCTCATGCAGGTCAAATCCCAGGAGTCTCCAGGTCGCCTCGATGCTGCCAACGTAGCGGGCATTCTGGTACATTTGGATCTCATCAACGACTGGAGGTTGTTGAGCTGCTGCTTCACCTACCTGAGTGGCTTGGAGTGGAAGAACGGCTTGGTCTGTGCCCTTGTTGACATACTTCAGGACGTACTTGATTGATTTTATGCTACGCATATTTCCACATTGATGTGGCAGTTGACCTAATGTAGGAGGTAAGGGTTGTAGGGGACAACCCACTGGTTGATGACGATGATTTCTCTCTGCCCAAGCTTCACAGTCCCATATGTCCTCCATCAGACTCCTCGCGTCTCCTGTACTTGGGGTAGCTGTCCTCACCCTGCTCTATGACCCTTCTTGCCTCTCAATCAATTTTACTTCACAATTGTTTTTCGTAATACGATACACCATCGATAGAGGGATGCCTGTACTTAATGAACTTACCGATGCATTCTCAATTCCTCGATTGAAATGCTCCAAAATGACAACTCTGTAGGGGCTGCCATAACCTAGTGGATAAAGCGCTGGATTCATGATCCAAAGGTCGTGGTTTCGAATCCCGGTTTGGTCTTGGAAATTTTCACATGGAATCTTTTCAGCTAAAATAACCATAGTTCACCCCGATATCCACCCTGGCCCCGCAGGTGTCAGGCTAATGTGACGGACCAGCCGTCTGCATATCCTTGATTTTGGCACAGACGTTAAACCCAACTCAAACATGAAAACTCTGTGAAAAGATTGCATTTTCACGATGTATTATGTCTATTGGAGGGCCTCTGGGTAGACAACATTTCTGGTCTCCCTGTTTGGCGCAAGTATAGTCAGTGTTTCTGCATTTCCAGTTCGTGATGCTGCAACGTAGAACATTCCATGTGTAAAACACGGAACGGTCAGATCTGCCCACGGATGAAAATGTCTGACCATGGCTCTTGTTGACAGACAAAAATCAGAGGGTATTGCAGAGCATCATAACTTCAGTGTATTTCTGAAATCCTCTGCAGATTTCCATCTCTAAATTTAGAAATTAGCGGTTTTTAACGGTCAATTTAAGTTTCTGTTCCTAGTAGTTGTCTATCATTGATCAGCGTGTAAAACTGCACCTGTATACCAAATTTCATCAAGAAAGGTCTAAATTTAGAAAATAACGGATCTTAACGGTTTATAACGCTCAATTTTAAGTTTCCGTTCGTGTAAGTTTATATATTGTTCAGCGTGTAACACTGCATCTGTGTACCGAATTGCATCAGGAATAGTCTAAATTTATATAATAACGGTTTTTAACGGTCATTTTTTAAGTTTCCGTTCGTGTAAGTTGTATATCATTGTTCAGCGTGTAAAACTGCATCTGTATACTAAATTTCATCAAGAAAAGTCTAAATGTAGAAAATAACGGATCTTAACGGTTTATAACGCTCAATTTTAAGTTTCGCTTCGTGTAAGTTGTATATCATTGTTCAGCATTTAAAACTACACCTGTATACCAAATTTCATCAAGAAAGGTCTAAATTTAGAAAATAACGCTTTTTAACGGTGATACCATCTCTAAATTTAGAAATTAGCGGTTTTTAACGGTCAATTTTAGTTTCTGTTCATATTAATTGTCTATCATTGATCAGCGTGTGAAACTGCACCTGTATACCAAATTTCATCAAGAAAGGTCTGGTCTAAATTTAGAAAATAACGGATCTTAACGGTTTTTAACGCTCAATTTTAAGTTTCCGTTCGTGTAAGTTGTATATTATTGTTCAGCGTGTAAAACTGCATCTGTATACCGAATTTCATCAAGAACGGTCTAAATTTATATAATAACGGTTTTTAACAGTCAATTTTAAGTTCCGGTTCGTGTAAGTTGTATATCATTGTTCAGCATTTAAAACTACACCTGTATACCAAATTTCATCAAGAAAGGTCTAAATTTAGAAAATAACGCTTTTAAAAACGGTGATACCATCTCTAAATTTAGAAATTAGCGGTTTTTTAACGGTCAATTTTAAGTTTCTGTTCATATTAATTGTCTATCATTGATCAGCGTGTGAAACTGCACCTGTAACCAAATTTCATCAAGAAAGGTCTGGTCTAAATTTAGAAAATAACGGAT
This sequence comes from Conus ventricosus, assembly GCA_018398815.1. Taxonomy (NCBI): domain Eukaryota; kingdom Metazoa; phylum Mollusca; class Gastropoda; order Neogastropoda; family Conidae; genus Conus; species Conus ventricosus. Next base: position 28,110 of record JAFLJL010006212.1, on the reverse strand, counting down.
CTAACGGTTTTTAAACGCTCAATTTTAAGTTTCCGTTCGTGTAAGTTGTATATTATTGTTCAGCGTATAAAACTGCATCTGTATACCGAATTTCATCAAGAACGGTCTAAAATTTATATAATAACGGTTTTTAACAGTCAATTTTAAGTTCCGGTTCGTGTAAGTTGTATATCATTGTTCAGCATTTAAAACTACACCTGTATACCAAATTTCATCAAGAAAGGTGTAAATTTAGAAAATATCGCTTTTTAACGGTGATTAACGGTCATAAAAACTATCGACATATGTCCCTCTAGACTCATGCCAAGTTTTGTGGCGATCTGACGACTCCCTTTGCCGCCAACATCAGAAAAGATGGTATTTTTGATAGTTTTTTTTTTTTTTTTGGGGGGGTACCACCACCACCTTTTCCCCTTCTATAGTTTTTTGGGTTTTCATCAAGGGATTGTAATGCTTGGAAATTTTTGACTGATCTTTTTTAAAACCTGGTTTAAGTTCTGTAAACAGACCACCGCCTGGGAAGGTTAACGTGGGTACTCCCGGCTCGGGGGGTCGGGGGTTTAACCCCTCAGGTCATGGGGGTTTTTTGCCCCGGGGCTCCCCCCCGGTTGAGTTTGCGCGGATTATTTGGGGACGGGGACCCACGTCAATTTCATCCATTTAAGGGATCTTTCTGGAGTGTTAAATTTTTTTCCCAAAACACGCGGTGCCTGTACCCCGGGGCCTGGTTTGACGCCGGGATATTTAGAAAGGAGCGTAAGACACCCCTGCCCTGGGTTCAGACAAAATGGAAATCCGTGATCATTTAGTCATCCCATTTCATTGATCACATAAAAAATATCACATTTGTGGCCTTCATGTCCTCTCTCTGGAAACCCCCCCCTTTTTGAGTCCTCCCCCTTTTGTGGCCGGTTTTGTTTCCGTGGGGGTCCCGGTATCAGTGAATCCATGGGGGCTGTCGTTGGACAACGTGGGCGCCTTCCGGGGGGAAGCTCACCACGCCGGCTCGCGATTAAAAATTTTGCCGTTAGTGGGGTTTAGGGGGTTTGCCCTTCGTATAACACCAGAACGGGGCCCCTTTGAACACCACCGAAGTGTCGGGCAGCAGTGCGTGTCCCTCTGGGGGTTGCCTCTTGACGACTTGACATTGACTGCCCATGTAGTTTGCTGGTGCCGGGGCTGCGGGGGGGCCCACGGCTGTGGCTGTGGAGGGGTTCAAATGAGCGGCTAGGTGCACTGCGCTGAGGTGGCACAGAGGTTGGGACAGAAAAAAAAAGGGGTTCATGAAATAAATTTGGGGTGATCTGAACTGCAGTATTCAATTGTTTTTGCCTTTGGCCTTTTTTAACACGACATCTCATTTTTGAACGCTCTGACTATTTTAAGCGTCATTCTCAAGAACCATATAAACCCCTATGGAAATTGTTTATTTTTTGTGCTTGCACTTTATCTAATATTTAATGGTTTTGTAACGGGGGACCAGGAAGTCGCTACACACTAAGGGGAAATGGAAAGCTGAGCGTTATTCATTTGTTTTTCCCAAACCTTTATGATTTTTTTGGATTCATTAAAAGCCTGTTGCTGACCGTATTAAATCGACCCCTATTCTTTGATTGTTTTTTTAGGTTCAGAATATGTTGAGCAAAAAAGCAATAAGGAAAATTTTTAATCATTGGAAAATGTTGGGGGACGAACAGTCAAAACTTTAAAAAAGGAAACATCTTAAGCTGAAAATCTCAGTAGACTGAAAAAGCTTTTGAGAAATTAGTAAATATTGATGAATCATTGTTTGTTCATGATTTTTTAAGAATATGTGTTCATTCAGAAAAGAACCCTAAAGGGGGACCCACCAAAAATAAAGGGATGGTACGACGCGAATGTAATCTTAACGAGAAAAGTGCGTTATTGTTGAGAATAGTATAGAACTCTGGATAAAAATGTTAAAAAAATTAGTAAAGGGGAGAAGTGAATCAGTGAGGTTGGGCGTGGTGCGTGCTGGTGCTGCGTGCGTGCGTGCGTGCGTGCGGGGGTGTGTGTGGTGGTGTGTGTGTGTGTGTGGTGTGTGTTGTGTTTGTGTGTGTGTGTGCGTGTGTCTTTGGGGTGTGGGTGTTAGAAAGGAAAGAATCCCAAAAGAAAAATTTTTTGGCGAAACTTGCAGCATCCCTTCATAATCAAAAGGGTTTTTTTGGGTGCATGAAAAAAAAAAAACGCTGAAACGAAAAAACCTAGAAATAAATCCTTTTGATGAGGGTTCCCAATTCCGGCCTTACAGACAAAGATTTCCCAATTTTTATGATTTTCTTTGCCCCAAAAGCCCAAATGGTTCCGGACTGCTTTTTAAATGAAGTTTTATTTGCACTTAAAAAAATGTCTGGTAAAGCTGCAGGTCCTGATGGAATTATTGGGGAGTTTTTGAAATCTCTGTGCGAACAGATCATAGTCTTTTTTGCCATGTTCTTCAAAGATTTGCTTGATAAGGGCATTTTCCGCGAGTCTTGGTGGAGTCTATAACTCTTCCGCTGTATAAAAAGGTGATGTAAAGAATGTAAACAATTATCGAGTTATCTCGTTGTCTGTTATTAGTTGCAAATATTCAGTACAATTATAAACTCAAAACATCAGGAATGTGTAGAAGAGAATAACCAAACCGGTGAACATCAGGCACGATTTAAACGTGGATACTCGACTGTAGACACATGTTTTACCCTTCTTGCCTTGATTCAGAAGCTGTTTTCTTTCAATGATTGAGTTTGAAAAGGCGTTTGACTCGGTCTATCGAAATCTACTATGGCCTTTATTGATAAAAAACGGGAGTGAGGGGAAAAACTGTTACAGTGTATTCACAGCATGTATCGAGCAGTTAAAACGAAGATACGAAGCGGCAATAAATTAACTATTTAATGTGCACTAGAGGAGTAAAACAAGGAGACGTGTGCATCCCTGTTCTCTTTTCATTATTTGTTTATGAGCTCGCGATTCAAATAACAGAAAGCAACAACCATGCTGCTAGATTTACAAATGATCTAACAGAACTCTTTTTATTAATCTCTTGCTAACAGATGATGCAGCGCTACTCTCAGAGACTGTAGTTGGTTTGCACAGAGAACTAAACAATTTAAGATGCTCAGCCGAAAGATTGCATTTTAAAAGTCAATTTTGATAAAGCAAGATTATTGTTTTTAGAAAGGTCACTTGGCTACAACGGAGAGATGGATGTATGACAGTTCTGTTTTACCCGTTGAAAACGTTTATAAACACCTAGGCATATCTTATGTACTCGTTAAACAAGAATATGCTGTAAGCCATATGCAAGAGAAGCAGTACACACGATTCCTTGACCGAATTTCAGTTCACAATTTCTGATGATTTATTTCTAGATTTTTTACTGATGAAGCTTAGGTCCAAAACTATTTCATGCGCAACTATGAAGAAGAAAACCACGAATGAAGAGGAACGTAAAATACAGCAAGACATACAACGGCTCGAAAAAGAAAAGAGACAAAATACGAAAAGAATCAAAGCT
>JAFLJL010006212.1:5385-23587 GCA_018398815.1 Conus ventricosus | reverse complement strand
ATCTCAAGGAGAGGAGGGGACTCATATCTCCAGTGACGGAGAAATCAAAGGGCGATACGCTGTCTGAGAGAGACAGGGAATCATGACAGTATGGAGCGAGTCTTAATTCTGATGCAGGCATAGCATCAAGGAGTGAAAGAATTGTTTATCTCCTGGTCTGGATCTTGGCCAATGTTATTTGAAGGCCATAACTGTATAGAATCTTGAATCAATTAGTTTATCTCTCAGTATAAAGAGAGATACATGTATAAAATCTGTTTATAAATTGTTTGATGTGATTTAGTAAAGTGTTTTTCCCTGAAGGAGAGGGGGAGAAGAAAAAACATTCGGTAGTGCGCCTTTTGGTTGATTGGAAAGATTGCGTGTGCGTATGGAGTAAATGCTGTCATGAATGCGTGTGGGCAAAAGTGACAGTGTGACAGATGGATCATTGACAAAGAACAAAGACGCTGGATTCGCTTTTGTTTATCCCATCACTTAAAGTAGATAAAGCATATTCAATAGGAAAAAATCAATCTATCTTAGTCGCCGAAATGATAGCTATATTAATGACTTTGATATATCTAATTGATTTGCCGCAATCAATCTTGCAAGTATTGTTATGTGTCGACTCAATGTCAGTACTACAATCTATCAGGTTTTTCAGTTCTAACTCTGAAAAACTTTGTTTTGAAGGAAATATGTTATTTAATTCATATTTTGTTGTGCAAAGGGACCGATTTAACTTTGTCTGGGTCCCTTCCCACTGTGGAATCTTGGGCAATGAATTCGATGACAGATCTGTCAAAAAGGGAGCCAAAACTGAAATGAGTGCACAGTCACTTTCTGTCCCCTTGACTTTACAAGAGTGTCATCAAGTTTAAAACAAGTACCTTGGGATTTTTTTAGAAACAACCAGAACATCCCTTATTTGCGGGTTAATGCTCGAAATAGCCATGTTCTCAGCTTTGATCATGTTGAAGGCATTGAACACCTGCAGGTTCGTGATATGCATCAGTACAGAAACTTTGTTTCAGTGTTTTATAGACTGAAATTCGACGCATTCAGAACGAAATATAGTGCAGGAACAAAATACATATGTGTGGTAAGGCAAACGTGTCCAGAGCCCACGTTTTATTTGGTTGTGTGACGCTTAAGGCATACTTAACATATTTATTAGGCATGACAATGACTGATGTTTTTTCTGATATTGATTTTGCTTTCAAAGTTACCTTTTGTTTAATATGTAGTCCTGTTAGATATTAACTCTCTCTCTCTCTCTCTCCTCTCTCTCTCTCTCTCTCTCTCTCTCTCTCTCTCTCTCTCTCTCTCCCTCTCTCTCTCTCTCTCTCTCTCTCTCTCTCTTTCGTCTAATATGACACAGTTTTGTGACAAAACGTAAAAAATGAAAGTACTACTCCTACTCCTACTACTACTACTACTACTACTACTACTACTACTACTACTACTACAACACACACACACACACACACACACACACACACACACACCACACACACACATATATATATATATATATATATATATATATATATATATATATATATATATATATAGATATAGATCGTTTTGGGTATTTTAATCACATTGATCTATATATATATATATATATATATATTATATATATATATATATATATATATATATATAAATATATAGAAGTGTTTTTAAAAATCTGAATCTGCTCAACCCCTTGGGGAGCAACATATATATATATATATATATATATATATATATATATATATATATATATATATATATACACATATATATATATATATATATATATATATATATATATATATATATATATATATATATATCAATGTAGCTGCACAGCCTAAAACGATTCTAAAAGCGCTCAACCCCTTGGGGAGCAACATGTGTTAAAAGAAGTATTAAAAATACTCTACAAATTTGTTTCAAGCTGGGTGGCTATCTTCAGGATGATGTTTGGGTTGCCCACCGCCGGTGTTATATAGCGTGTGGGACCCGATTGCAGCTGTTTTCACGTGTGGGCTGGTTGCACGTGTTGGTTTTTTTTTTTTTAAGGTTTTCAGGTTGTTGTTTGGGGTGTATTCACTAACAACGATTTCCATTTTGTGCCTGCAGTTGTTTACTATTTCTGTTTTAGTGTTTAAAGTTGCTAAGTATGCTTTACATAGTATCAGCCATTTTTCAGTTAAACATAGGTTGCATCTTTTTGAAATGTTGCTGTATGGTGATGCCCTTTTTATGATTTTCCAGGATATATTGTAGTTTATTTTTGCTTCTTTAAGTTTCCAAATGTATTTGCTCAATTCTGTTTGGTTTTTGTATTTTTCTTTATTAAATGACTGTTTGTGGTTTGCATATCTGGTTTTGAAGTGGTTTTCAGTGATCCCTATGTATGTTTCTTTTTCATTTTCTGATGTCACAGTGCTTGGTATACAATATTCTTATAAAGGCATCTGTTGCTTAGGGGGCACTGCTCTTTTTGATGCAGTTGCAAAATTTCCTTTCTTCACCCTTCTTTGCTGTGTTGATTTTCGTTTTTCGAATCACTCTCTCTTTCTCTGATGACATTAGCAAAGACAATCGAAACATGCATGGTTGATTGTAAAATTTCCTGGGTATTAACAGCACACGGAGATTCATAAAACCAGGGCACTAGAAGACAAAATGAACTTCATCTTCAGGGGATTCTTTACAAGGCGCACAGAGCAGTTTCGTGGCAACTTACTTTTTGTCGCAATGAGCATGCACTTTTATTTCAGAGATTCCAAACCTAAACATAGTAAAGGCACGCTGTAAAGGTTTGTTCACGTGAAACATAAGGTACTTTTTAATTAAGTGTGGGGAACTGCAAATTTTTTACACATCAAACCTGTTACTTGATAAAGTATGTAATTTCCATGTTTGCCACGTGCTATCAATTAATCCTTGTCGAATTGCTTGAATAAACTTACTTTCTTCTCTTCTTGATATATCCATGCATACCATAGCCCCAGCTCAGATAAACAAATACATACATTTGAAACCCAGTTAGGATTCCCCTTGAATCAAGACCCAATCATATATCATAAGCTTTCCGTGGTAATCTATCATTATTCCTTTGAACCACTTTAACCAATAGCCGGCATTTTCAACTGCAGAATTTATGTATGTTGGGTACTTATTTGTTTCACATTATACATAATCAATTTGGAGTTCTACGTTCTATACCTAAAGCCTTGTTTAATCCAGTTAAATGAATCGATTCACAATGAACGATAGCATTCCTCTCTAAACCACATAGCTCTGAGCCATACTGCACAATGGGTTTTAGCTGTGCGTCACAAAAAAAGAGGAAAAAAAATGACAAATACTGCCACAGAGTTATCAGTTAATACAGACATGTGGTTAAAAAAAAGGACTAATAATTCCCAAATGTTATCAGTTAATACAGACATGAGCTTAAAAAAGGACACATAATTCCCAAATGTTATCAGTTAATACAGACATGAGCTTAAAAAAGGACAAATAATTCCAAAATGTTATCAGTTAATACAGACATTTTCTTCATAACATGTAACAACACATTCCTAGCTCTATCAGAAAGGTTTCTACAAGCAGCAACAAAACCCAGGCGAGTAGATAAGATGTTTGTTTTTTTTAATTCAAATAAGTCCACACAGTACAACACATTAGAATATAAAATGAAAAAGAAACAATCCAAACAAACGATAGATAAAGAGGAAATCAACATACTAAACACAGCTACAATACCAATCTACATTTTTAAGGCACGGTTACAGCCTCTTTAACGAGAGAGAGAGAGAGAGAGAGAGAGAGAGAGAGAGAGAGAGAGAGGAGAGAGAAGAGAGAGAGAGAGAGAGAGCACATGAGGCAAGTTTTGTGCATTATGCAATTTTACATATTTGTCTTTGTTTTCTTTAGATATATACATATACACACATATGCATAAGCACATTCATACATATACATCCACACACACACAAACACACACACAACACACACACACACACACACACACACACACACACACACACACACACACACACATGATGTTGGATAGCATGAATAGTTCGACCAGTTCACATGTTTCTGCACCATCATATCATCCCATAGTTACGTCAAATGTTGAGTTTCTATTCGTTTTCTTGATCCAAGTTACATTTTTGCTGTACAGTAGCGTTTTACAGTAGGGATTACTGAAACCCACTTCAAAACCAGATATGCAAACCACAAACGGTCATTTAATAAAGAAAAATACAAAAACCAAACAGAATTGAGCAAATACATTTGAAAACTTAAAGACGCAAAAATAAACTACAATATATCCTGGAAAATCATAAAAAGGGCATCACCATACAGCAACATTTCAAAAAGATGCAACCTATGTTTAACTGAAAAATGGCTGATACTATGTAAACCACACTTAGCAAATTTAAACACTAAAACAGAAATAGTAAACAACTGCAGGCACAAATGGAAATCGTTTTTAGTGAACACACCCCAAACAACAACCTGAAAACCTTAAAAAAAAAAAAAAGCACGTGCAACCAACCCACACGTGAAAACAGCTGCAATCGGGTCCCACACGCCATATAACACCGGCGGTGGGCAACCCAAATATCATCCTGAAGACAGCCACCCAGCTTGAGACAAATTTGTAGAGTATTTTAGTATTCCTTTTTAATACTTATTTTAACAATATATATATATATATATATATATATATATATATATATATATATATATAGGATGAATATGATTAAAAAGCCTAAAATGACTTTAAAAGTGCTCGACCCTTGGGGAGTAAGATGAATATGATTAAAAAGCCTAAAATGACTTTAAAAGTGCTCGACCCCTTGGGGACTTGGGGACTTGGGGACCCTTGCCATCCTGATGACAGCGCAACACGCTCGAAACAAATTTGTAGATAGTTTTAAGATTCCTCTTTTAACTTCTTTTAACTATATATATATATTATATATATATATATATATTTAACAAAAACACTGTCAAACTATCGTACTCATGTATGCCCAACCTCAAAAACCTAATTGACGCATCCAACAAAATGAAAATCAACACAGCAAAGAAGGGTGAAGAAAGGAAATCTTGCAATTGCACCAGAAAGGAGCAGTGCCCACTAAACAATAATGTCTTCACAAAAACATTGTATACCAGGCTACTGTGACATCAGAAAATGAAAAAGAAACATACATAGGGATAACTGAAAACCACTTCAAAACCAGATATGCAAACCACAAACAGTCATTTAATAAAGAAAAATATAAAAACCAAACAGAACTGAGCAAATATATCTGGAAACTTTAAGACGCAAAAACAAGCTACAATATATCCTGGAAAATCATAAAAAGAGCATCACCATACAGCAATGTTTCAAAAAGGTGCAACCTATGTTTAACTGAAAAATGGTTAATACTATGAAAACCACACTTAGCAACTCTAAACACCAAAACAGAAATAGTAAACAACTGCAGGCACAAATGGAAATCGTTTTTAGTGAACACACCCCAAACAACAACCTGAAAACCTTATAAAAAAAAAGTGGCATAAATGGAAATCGTTGTTAGTGAACACACCCAAAACAAAAACCTGAAAGCCCTCCAAAACACGTGCAGCCAACCCGCACGTGCAAACAACCACAAACGGGAGCCCACACGCTATATAACATCGGCGGTGGGCAAACCAAAAAACCATCCTGATGACAGTGCAACACGCTCGAAACAAATTTGTAGATAGTTTTAAGATTCCTCTTTTAACTTGTTTTAACTATATATATATATATATATATATATATAATATATATATATATATATATATATATATATATATATATATATATATATATTATGAACAATATAAAAGTGTCCTTAACAAATCTGTTTCACGTCCACTAATTTTTCAGAATAATTAATATCTGCACAGTTTTGCAAATCGTTGGTAAAACGAAGTGTTAGTGATGGTTTTAAAAGTTTTGTCAGTCAGTGTACCAAGGACAAAACGACAAGTTCGTTCATTTTTGGGCATGGCAGGATTTTATCGTCGGTACATACCGCACTTCTCAAGCACAGTGGCACCTTTGGTGGATTTGACAAAGAGAATGTGTCCAAGCAAGGTGAAGTGGTCACCTGTTTGTCAAACTGCGTTTGACACAGTGAAACTGGTGTTATCCAAAAGTCCTGTCGTGGCATTGCCTGACTTTGCGCAGACCTTCATTGTGCGCACTGATGCTTCATCAGTGGGCATAGGGGCGGTTTTGCTGCAGTCCAGGAGGGGCAAGTGCACCCAATCCTATATGCAAGCAGGAGGCTCCTGGACAGAGAGACGAGGTACTCAACTATTGAGCGGGAGTGCCTTGCGCTTATCTGGGCCGTGGAGAAATTCCAGCGCTATCTGTTTGGTCGTCACTTCATTGTGGAACGGATCACAAACCGCTTTCAGTCTTGGAAAACGCTAAACCAACAAATGCGCGTGTTTTGCGCTGGGGTCTTGCACTGCAAGATTATTCATTTTCAATTTTGCAGAAGATTCCAGGTTCGAATCCTGGCAGGCTCGCCACTAATGTCACGAGCCGGTTTACCTTGTTTTTACTCTGTTATTTAATAGAGAACGAAACACTAACAGCTCACGACTTTTTATAATAACTGTGTGATTGTCAATAGGCTCACTCTCGCACTTTCGTCACACCCGACAACAACATGTAGCTCACTTCCTCCAAACAGTCGTCTGCTATCACTCCAACATTTATAACAGACTCAAAGAAAATACAAGTTCCAACTTTACTTGTACGAAAACCACTTAAACTTCACATTCATAATTTAACATACATTTTTGCACACAGGTATTCACAAATTAACTTAAATTAGCCAACCCTCAACATTACTTTATTTCTAAACTAGCTGACCTCCCTAGCGAACTACTTCCCTAACTATAACTAGAACTCACCTAACCTCTGACCTGACCAAATTAAATAACTTCCCAAGTTCCCAACTAACAAATTAACTCACACGCCTACGCTCTCCCAATTACTCGAACATTCTTACGACAACATTCTTAGACTCATGCTCCCATCGCTCAATTATTCCGACATTCGATTCTAGTACAAACACCACACGCAACTACAAAATCCAGCCTCGCGCAAGCTCTCCATGACATTACAATTCACTCAGCCACGCGGTGTTCACAGCGGCCGCCCAGCTATCAAACATGATGCCTGCACAAGCCGGAATAAATATATTAGAACCTAAACAAACTCTTGTTCCTATTTCGAAACATCTTAAACCTCTGTCGAAATGAACTACAACTGAAGCCAAAAATCCGAACTATACTCACCAAGCAGCCCACACCTTCATGCATTCAGAAAAGGCCGAACACGGGGCGGACACTGCCTTATATTCCTACGCATTGCCTCGGCTTCACCAAGGCCATACTCCACAGATGCGGAAATTATAAAAAATCCTACAAAACTTTTAAAACCATCACTAACACTTCCTGACAATATATATATATATATATATATATATATATATATATATATATATATATATTATGAACAATATAAAAGTGTCCTTAACAAATCTGTTTCACGTCCACTAATTTTTCAGAATAATTAATATCTGCACAGTTTTGCAAATCGTTGGTAAACCAGATTCCAAGAATTTTGAATTTTTGTGGGTTCCACTCCATACCTAAATGGTCCATGTAACGAACAGCAGAATTTTTACAGCTCCCCAACCAATCAGCTCTAATTTTTCCAGGATTCATATATAACCCCGATATTCGACCAAATATTTCCAGTAAGTTTATACATGCTTCAGATGGTTTTATGTCGCCTGCTAAAAGAAATTCCGTGTCATCTGCATACTGAGAAAGCTTATGTTCGACTGTATCTATAACTATTCCACGTATGTTTACATTTTCCCGAATCATTAATGCTAGAATTTCAATACATAATAGGAATAAATATGGCGATAGTGGATCACCGTGTCTGCATCCGCGGTCTATCTCAAACCAACTAGAAACTTGACCATTAACAAGGACACATGAGCTGATATTTTAATAGAATGTTTCAATCCATTTGCAGAAGCCCTGTTGAAATCCAAACGCTTTCAATACTTTAAACATAAAATCCCAGTTTACTGGATCGAATGCTTTCTCAAAGTCGATGTTTAATAAAAGCCCTGGTAAGTTGTGTTCTTCTAAATAAGCAATTGTGTCATAAATGAGCCTAATGTTATCCCCTATGTATCTATTCTTAACAAAACCTGTTTGATCCTCATTGATGAGACCAGCTAACACATTTTTATACGGTTGGCTATATACGATGACCCTATTTTTTATACAACATTTAACAACGAGATTGGTCTCCAGTTCTTCACAAAGTGTCTTGGTTTATCGTCCTTTGGTATACATACAATTAGTCCCTGTCTTTGAACACAAGAAAGCTCCCCTCTTCTAAATCCGCATTTAAAGCTCTGACAACAAAAACCCCTATTCTGCTCCGAAAACACTTTTAAAAAAAACATCAGTGCCAGGACTTTTGTTGTTTTTCATGCTCTTTAATGCTATACATGTCACTTCCAGTGTGATTTCGTCATCTAATTTATTTGCTTCATCACGGTCTAAATATGGAATGTTTACAATGAGTTCATCCAAATCAAAGTCGTCAACTTCACATTTTTTTGTACAGTGATTCATAAAATCCTTGAAGCTCATGAAGAATCTCTGTTTGGTCATTTAGAATATTGCCATGGTTATCAATTAATCTAGTCACACTCTTACTTATAAAATGTCTTTTTTCTAGGTTGCAGAAATAGTTCGTCACTTTTCCCCTTCAGCTATCCATCTAGCCCTCGATCTTAAAAGTACCCCTTCTATTCTTTTTTTCTCGAATAAACTTTAGCCTATCCTTCTTTAACTCTAAAGCTTTGATCTCTTCTTCGTATTTTGTCTCTTTTCTTTTGAGCCGTTGTATGTCTTGCTGTATTTTACGTTCCTCTTCATTCGTGGTTTTCTTCTTCATAGTTGCGTATGAAATAGTTTTGAACCTAAGCTTCATCAGTAAAAAATCTAGAAATAAATCATCAGAAATTGTGAACTGTAATTCGGTCACAGGAATCGTGTGTACTGCTTCTCTTGCATATGGGCTTACAGCATATTCTTGTTTAACGAGTACATAAGATATGCCTAGGTGTTTATAAACGTTTTCAACGGGTAAACCAGAACTGTCATAATCCATCTCTCCGTTGTAGCCAAGTGACCTATTCTAAAAACAATAATCTTGCTTTTGTCAAAATTGACTTTTAAATCCAATCTTTCGGCTGAGCATCTTAAATTGTTTAGTTCTCTGTGCAAACCAACTACAGTCTCTGAGAGTAGCGCTGCATCATCTGTTAGCAAGAGATTAATAAAGAGTTCCGTTAGATCATTTGTAAATCTAGCAGCATGGTTGTTGCTTTCTGTTATTTGAATCGCGAGCTCATAAATAAATAATGAAAAGAGAACAGGCATGCACACATCTCCTTGTTTTACTCCTCTAGTGCACATTAAATAGTTAATTTATTGCCGCTTCGCATCTTTGTTTTAACTGCTCGATACATGCTGTGAATACACTGTACAGGTTTCCCCTCACTCCGTTTCTTATCAATATAGGCCATAGTAGATTTCGATAGACCGAGTCAAACGCCTTTTCAAAATCAATCATTAAAAGAAAACAGCTTCTGAATCAAGGCAAGAAGGGTAAACATATGGTCTACAGTCGAGTATCCACGTTTAAATCGTGCCTGATGTTCACCGGTTTGGTTATTCTCTTCTACACATTCCTGATGTTTTGAGTTTATAATTGTACTGAATATTTGCAACTAATAACAGACAACGAGATGACTCGATTATTGTTTACATTCTTTACATCACCTTTTTATACAGCGGAAGAGTTATAGACTCCACCAAGACTCGCGGAAAATACCCTTATCAAGCAAATCTTTGAAGAACATGGCAAAAAAGACTATGATCTGTTCGCACAGAGATTTCAAAAACTCCCCAATAATTCCATCAAGACCTACAGCTTTACCAGACATTTTTTTTAAGTGCAAATAAAACTTCATCTTTGAAATAGGACAGTCCGTGAACTCATTTCGGCATTTGGCAAAGCATAATCATAATTAATTGGCAAATCTTTGTCTAGTAAGGACTCGGAATGTCGGAACCATTCATCTAATGGTATAATTTCTAGGTTGTTTTCGTTTCAGCGAATTGTTTTTTTTTTTTTTTTTTTTTTTTTTCATGCCATCCCAAAAAGCCTTTTGATTATGAACGGATGCTGCAAGTTCTTCAAACATATTCTTTTTGGATTCTTTCCTTTCTAACACACACACACACACACACACACACACACACACACACACAACACACACCACACACAACACACACACACACACACACACAAAAACACACACACACACACACACGCACACGAACACACACACACACACACACACACACACACACACAACACACACACACACACACACACACACACACACACACACACACACACATCACTGTATTCACTTCTAGCCTTTACATACATTTTTTATCATTCTTATCCAGAGTTCTATGACATATTCTCAACAATTAACGCACTTTTCTCTCGTTAAGATTACTTTCTGCGTCGTACCACCCCTCTTATGTTTGGTCGGGTCACCTTTATGGTTCTTTTCATGAATGTAGCACATATTCTTATAAATCATTGAACAGATTCAATGATTCATCAATATTTACATCAATTAGCTCTAAAGCATTTTTCAGTCTACTGAGTTTTTTCAGCTTCACAGATGTTTCCATTTTTAAAGCATTTGTACTGTTCCGTCCGCACACATTTTCCAATGATTAGAATTTTCCTTATTGCTATTTCTGCTCAACATATTCTGAACCTAAAGAACAAGATCAAGAGGACAGTGGTCGGATTAAATACGGTCAGCAACAGGCATTTCACATGAATCGCATATGATATCATAAAAGCCATTGGAAAAACAAATGAAATAATCGCTCACGCTATGTCCATTTCACCTATATGTGTGTAGCGACCTTCCTGGTCGCCGTTAATAAACCATTAAGACCTATTAGATAAAGGGGCAGAGCACATAATAATCAACAATTTGCCATAGGTGTTTATATGTGTATCTTGAGAATGACGCTTAAAATAGTCAGAGCTGCCCTCAAAAATGAGATATGTCGTCGTAAACAGGCCAAGGCAGAAAACAATTGGAATACTGCAGTTCAGATCACCAAATATCATTACATGAACCTTTTTTTTCTGTCCCAACCTCTGCGCCACCTCAGTCGCAGTGCACCCACGCCGCTCATTCCGACACCCCGTCCACAGCCACAGCCCGGTGGGCCCCGCCGCAGCCCAGGCACCACAATCTACAGGGAGCAGTCAATGTCAAGTCGTCAAGAGGCAACCCACCGGAGGAACACTGCACTGCTGCCCGATCACTTCGGTGGTGTTCAATGGCGCCTGTTCTGGCTGTTATACGCGGGACACCACCTACTAAGCCCCCTACTGACGGCAATAATTGCTTAGTCGCGGAGCCGGGCGTCAGTGAGCTCTCCTTCCGGAAGGCGCCACCACGTCTGTCCAACGACAGCCCCCATGGATTCACTGATACCGGTGACCCCGACGGAAACAAACCAAGGCCACAGACGTGGAGAGGACATCGAAATTGAGGTCACCATGAGAGTAGGACATGAAGGGCCACATAATGTGATACTTTTTTATGCTGATCAATGAGAATGAGGATGACTAAGATGATGCTACGGATTTCCATTTCGGTCTGAGACCACATGACAGGGCTGTACTCTACGTTTCCCTTTCATAATATATCCCGGCGTCAACTAGGCCCGAGAGATGCAGGCACCTGCAGTGTTGGTCAAAAAAGTTAACACTCTCAGAAACGCATCCATTAAATGGATGAAACTCGACTGTGTGGTCCCAGTCTTCCCAACTGAGTCCGCAGCAACTCAACTCTGGGTAGGAGCCGGTCGGGACAGAAAAACCCACATGACTCTGATGGATTAGAACCCACGACCTCCGAGCCGGGAGTCCGCCACGTTAACCACTTCGCCACGGCGGCTGGTCTCTTTACATGAACTTAAACCAGTGTTAAAAACGAATCAGTCAGACAATTTCCAAGCATTACAATCCCTTGATCGTAACCAAAATAACTATAGAACGGAGAATGGTGGTGGTGTATTACACACATAAGTTTTAGAACGTCACCAGAACACCCCAAAAAATGACTTACCAAGCAAAATCACGCACATACATTTTCATATTTAACATCGAAATGACGTACGACTAGACACCCCCCCCCCCCCCCCCGCCCCATCCCCTCTCCTTTTTTACTAAGCAAATTATGTAAACACTTAGAGAGAGAGAGAGAGAGAGAGAGAGAGAGAGAGAGAGAGAGGGGAGAGAGAGAGAGAGAGAGAGAGAGAGAGAGAGAGAGAGAGAGAGAGAGCATGAAAGCATAGATTTGTACAAATCAGTTTAAACCAGCAGGCCAGTGGGGAACGTTTCCGCCTAGACATATTTCCAGCTTGTGACAGGGAAACCAAGCCACACACGACTTGGAGGCAGGGTGCCAGTCTACATTTTCGACATATTTTAGTCTTTATCTGGCTGGTTTACTTCACGGAAAGTGAAAACAATTTAACATGAAAGCTATGGAAAAAAAACAAACAAACAAACAAACAACAACAACAGCTGAGCAACAACAACAACAAAGAAAGAGTTACACACAAACGGAAAGCAGAGGTAACAAGGATATACACTTTTCACCATAATGTCCCCTGCTGTCACATTTCTCTCAGGAAGGAATCTCTCCAAATTCCAAGGCTTTCATACAGTACTGATGGATGAATGGCTGATGGGTTCAAATGTCGCGAACTCTGTGCAGTCTGGCCCAAGGGCGACACCAGACACATGGACTTCCTATGAGTGGGCATCCCCAACATGTATGGACATGCAAATTTCTCTTCCACAAATTTTGCAACCCGAAAATCAATAAAAGTGCTTCATTTGCATTGGTACATTTTTTTTGTAAAGAAGGGGAGCTGATCTGAACAAACAAACAAACAAACAAAATCTTGTACAAATCATTGTAAAACGTATTCTTATCCCTGTTGTGGACACGTCAAGTGATGATGAAGTGAAAATCGTTCCTTTACGTGTAATGATGTATTACTGGTTCTTTTAAAAGTTACGTGATGAAATCTTTGTTGTCCCTTCAATGTAAGCGCTCATGGTGATACGCGATGAATTTTCTGTTGTATTGTACACATTGTATTGAAATTTAATAAGCTATCTTATGGGTATTCCCCCGAACTTTAGTAAAATGTATTATGTGAAGAGTGATGCAAGTGACGACACAAGGACGATGAATATGTCGGTAGTAGGCAGGTAAAACATGTAGATTTGCCCAGCCACTGTCTACGTGTCGCTGATATGGAGAGGCTGACCGTCAGGTCAGTGGTGTACCTGCATAGTAAAGAGCCTCAGGATTTTCTATCATGATGGCGGGAGAGGCTGACTGCCAGGGCAGTAGTGTACCTGTATAGTAAAGGGCCTCAGGATTATCTATGATGATGGCGCAGAGGCTGACCGCCAGATCAGTAGTGTACCTGTATAGTAAAGGGCCTCAGGATTTTCTATGATGATGGCGCGGAGAGGCTGACCGCAATGTCGGTAGTCCGACGTTATTTTCGTCTGTGTGGGGGTGCCCTGTGGGACACCATTTGGGGCTGCGTTCTTGAGCAGCTCTGCTTGCCGTGTGAGTACCCTGGTTGGTGCTATAGACTGTGACTTGGGCTTGGTGCAGCCAAGTGTGTGACGTGTGTCTGTTAGGACATTGATGACGGTGCCAGCGATGTCTGTGCCAGGAAAAGTATTCATTGTGACAGTCTTTGTGAACGTTGTGTCGCTGAGAGGGAATTTTAAAGCTCCCGCTTGAAGAGGGGGCCGTTGAACTCTCTTATATGTTTATACAATAGCTGTATGCTTTGGTTGTACCGCCACAGGTGTGTCAGCGGGTTGGGTTTATTACATACCCTTGCTGATGTGAAATGGTGTTCTGCGCGCTGTGTGATTGCATGTATTGACTTTGTGCCTGTTGGTTGTATTCAATGATTTATGCTGATATGTGTTTATAATGTCTGATGGTTCAGGCGGCATACAAAAGAGATGAAACTTAGTTTGTGTGTTATCTGGCCTACCATGTTCGTGTGGTGTGGGTGTGTGCAGGGAATAATCGTTACACGCATCCAAACTTTTGAAACGTGAGAGTCAGACAGCAATATACACACTACCGTGCCATCCGTAACACCCACCAACCCCACCCCCACCCCCACCCCGATCATACGCAACTCCCGGGGACAGAGATCCGAGCACTACAAGGGTTGCCTTGGCCAGCTGACCCTGCCCCACGCAGGGGGAGCTAACTGACACACCTGGGCCAGAGTATACTGTCTAGAAGAGGTCCGCGAGCCAAAGAGATGTGTTGAGACACCTGACCCTGAATCATCAGGATTACATTTACCCTTCATCCCAGGTTATCTGACCAGAAAGTTATGATATAAAAGAGAAAAAAATGATATAGAGGGTACTATATCACAAATACGTTGGTGGTTCATAAAAATGATTCTAGAGTTGACAAAATTAATGCGGTGTTGTATTATAGCAAATATAATTTTTGCCTACAAACAATGTTTTAAACGAAACAGAATGAAAGAAAGGAAACAAATGCTTGTTCTGAAGTGGTTGCGTTGAAAATATCATAAACATTGGCCGTCTGGTAGTGCTCAGATTTTGAAAATATAGAAAACCAGTTCTACCTTCACAAAATCAGTTTGCAATTGAAATCATCTGTTTTAAAATCAAAGGAGTTGGAATATATTTCAAATACATCATCAACGTATCATTTGTGGTAGGATGCGTGTTGACATTAACAGTAAGACCTTGTCTGTAATTTCTTTGCAAAATACCGTAGAAAGGTCATTTGAAATGGAAATCATTTTTAGACAAGTTAATCTTCAGTCTTCTCTGTATCTCATTGCGGTATGGCCTCTCCTACATTGAAGTGCCCTGTGCAACATCTTCCAACGGTGCCCCTTGTTTTCACAAATTTGATATCGTGGCGCAAGCGAGTGTCTGGCGGTGTAAGTGGATGGGCAGGCCCGGCCCAATGTCCTTGTTTGGCAACCAGCCAAGAAGAAGGACAACTTAATCTCAGACCCGAGCAGATGGAGCTCGTTAGCCTTCACAGGCAGTTCACCAAGGAGGTGGACAATGTGATGTAGCACCTCGACCCAAAGACCTCGCTGTCACCGTCCCATGGTTTTGTCCTCTGCATTCTGTTTTTAGTTTATAGGATTATGTTAGTTTTTTCAGCAACTTATTTCCTTACCATACTTTTTCTCTGTTTCACTTTTCTACCCTTCGCTGCTTTGGGGTGCTATTGGATTATTTCTTTGTTTAACCCTTAGTGATGAGAACACCACAGAATTACGGATTGTGGTGTCTACATTTAGATGCCGAGGGAGCACAGACAGAATCAGCCGTGTGCAATACCGTAGTATGTTTGTTGAGTTTTCAAAAAACCGACCAAAGGTGCCACTTAAGAAGCAAAAGAAAATCATGAAAGAGCAGAACAAACTACATTTTCTTGTGAAAAGTAGAAAATATAAAAAGATATCCTCTAAAGACACAAGTGCTGAGGGCACCGAAAAGGCAGAGGAGTCAAATTACCACTTTCCGCGGTCACTGATGAGAAACAATCAGGTTTCGAAATATCGGTATCTGACCAGGAGTTATATGTTAGTGAGTTTCTTCCCATTGGAGACTGTCTCCCTCTTGGAGACTATAAGCTTGCTGAAGGCTCATTTTGAGAAGCATTTATCTGGTTTTCCCCATTCACCCACTCAAGCACATACTGTTAGTTAGGAAGAATTATCTACCACTGCAGATATGAATGCTTATCTCCCCCTATTTTTTCAATCTAAGACATAAGAGCAAGCTTTGTTTATAATGGAATATTTCTTGTAGTCATTGCAACACCAGGCTGCTCTGTAAGTTGCTGGAATGGTGCGGTACTTATCCTTGGAATTTATTAGTTTTATTGTAATTTAGTCCCTTGCGGATTCATTCCAAGAACTGGCCCTCAGCACTTGTGTCTTGAGAGGTTATCTTTTTATATTTTCTACTTTTACAAGAAAATGTAGTTTGGTTTTGCTCTTTCATGATTTTCTTTTGCTTCTTAGGTGGCACCTTTGGTTGTTTTTTTTGAAAACTCAACAAACATACTACGGTATTGCACACCAGTTTTTTTTTTATGGGATAGCATTTCTTCTTAAAACGAAAAGGCAGAGGAGTCAAATTACCACTTTCCGCGGTCACTGAGGAGAAACAATCAGGTTTCGAAATATCGGTATCTGACCAGGAGTTATATGTTAGTGAGTTTCCTCCCCATTGGAGACTGTCTCCCTCTTGGAGACTATAAGCTTGCTGGAGGCTCATTTTGAGAAGCATTTATTTTGGTTTCCCCCATTCACCCACTCAAGCACATACTGTTAGTTAGGGAGAATTATCTACCACTGCAGATATGAATGCTTATCTCCCCCTACTTTTTCAATCTAAGACTTAAGAGCAAGCTTTGTTTATAATTCAATATATATATATATATATTATGTATATATGTATATATATATAATATATATATATTTGTGTGTGTGTGTGGTGTGTTGTGTGGAACCATTTTAAAAAGGCGTAGGTATGTGTGTACTCTCTATTGTTTTAGCTTATAAATAATTTGCTTACCCTCTTGTCACAAGGGTTTGTACTAAAGACAGTAAAATGTCGAAATATCACAGTGTCCATCTTTACCTGAATAGTCTCACTCCTCACGTTTCTAACCTTAGAGCAGGCAGGCAGACAGACAGGCAGACAGGAATCAGGGAGGGAGACACACATTCTGTGTTAAGGAACGTACCTTGAACACACACCAGGAAAGTGATCAAAACAACACACAGACGCAGGGAACCGAAGTAGTCCATACTTCTTGCAGTGACTGCCACCAACTGAACGGTAGCTCAAAGAAGATGATCAACGAGTGTGACCGGCAAAAAAAAAGAGAGCAGCCAACTATGGAACAGTAGCAAAGTGTGTGTGTGTGTGTGTGTGTGTGTGTGTGTGTGTATTCACACATCAAAATCGGACCAGGGGGAGGGTAGGATCGTTGCTCGATAGGTTCACACACACACACACACGTACACACACACACACAACACACACACACACACACACACACACACACACACACACACACACACACACACACACACACACAGGAGGCTGGAACGCACGCACGGACATGTGTGGGTGTGGGTGCCACTCTGTGTGTGTGTGGGGGGGGGGGGGGGGGTGTGCGCGCGCGCGCGCGCGTTCTTTCCTTGGGCCTCTCCACGTGAGAAGGGTCTGAGAATCATCAGTGCGTGTCACGTCTTTTCACTTTAGCGATCGTTTCGAACACCATCTACGCAGAACATCTTCTTTATTTATTTATTTATTTTATCTTATTTTATTTTATTTTTTTACAAAAGCCATATTGTTTACAATTATATGCCGCTTCAGCAATCTATCTCTCTCTGTGTCTCTCTGTGTCCTCTCTCTCTCTCCTCTCTCTCTCTCTCTCCTCTCTCTCTCTCTCTCTCCTCTCTCTCTCTCTCTCTCTCTCTCTGTCGCGCATATGCACACACTTACACACACTTACACACACTTACACACACTTACACACACACACACACACACACACACACACACACACACACACACACACACACACACACACACAGAAAGAGAGAGAGAGAGAGAGAGAGAGAGAGAGAGAGAGAGAGAGAGAGCGCTAAGCTGTTCGTTTCCTTCGTGGGTTATGGGAAGGCTGCAGCGTCTAAAGGAACACAACAAAGACCGTTCAAAATGGTTTTCAACATGTGAATGACACCTGTGTGTTAGGGGTACTGCCCGCGTTAGAAATAAGATATAAAAGCCTAAACAATTTCTGAAGACTCTTTCCAGCTCAAAGCTCAACAGGGACTCTTGGTTTCCACAAAGGATGTATTCTCCTTGTTAGGA
>JAFLJL010006211.1:0-12442 GCA_018398815.1 Conus ventricosus | reverse complement strand
CATACCCGTTACTGTGCAGGGGGAGGGAGGATAGGAGTGAGGTCTGAGAGGGTGTGGGCCATAACAGACACTTATACAGCTGTGACCTTGACACGTAGAACAGAGCCAGGAGGAGGTCAAGTCCAGTCCTTCACGTTGTCCATTTAGGAGATGCCCTCTAAATTGCTATGCTTGAAATGCTATCGTTTGACACCGTTACCCACGGAAATGCTATGATTGACACCGTCGCCCACGGAAATGCTATGGTTTGACACTGTTTCCACGGAAATGTAGTTGACATCGTTGCCCACAGAAATACTATAGTTGACATCCTTGCCCACCGAAATGCTATGACCGATATCGTTGTCCAAAGAAATGCTATGGCTGACATCGTTGCCAATGGAAATGCTGTGGTTGACACCACTGTCCACGGAAATGCTGTGGTTGACATCACTGTCCACTGAAATGCTGTGGTTGACATCACTGTCCACTGAAATGCTGTGGTTGACATCACTGCCCACGGAAATGCTGTGGTTGACATCACTGTCCACTGAAATGCTGTGATTGTTATTGTTGCCCACAGAAACGCCATAGTTGATATCGTTGTTCAAAGAAATGCTATGGTTAACATCATTGCCATGGAAATGTTAGGTTGACATCGTTGCCCACGGAAATGCTATGGTTGACATCGTTGCCCACGGAAATGTTATGGTTTGACATCGTTGCCCACGGAAATGCTATGGTTGACATCGTTGCCCATGTGTTGTCTGGGGAAGTGAAATGATTGACATCGTTACCCACAAAAATGTTTTAGTTGCCATCGCTGCCCACGGGAATGCTATGGTTGACACTAATGGCCACTGAAATGCTATGGTTGACACCGTTGTCCACTGAAATGCTGTGATTGACACTGTTGTCCACTGAAA
The DNA here is from genome assembly GCA_018398815.1 of Conus ventricosus. Classification (NCBI taxonomy): domain Eukaryota; kingdom Metazoa; phylum Mollusca; class Gastropoda; order Neogastropoda; family Conidae; genus Conus; species Conus ventricosus. The sequence goes on along the minus strand of JAFLJL010006211.1, from coordinate 11,537 downwards.
TGCTATGGTTGACACCGTTGTCCACTGAAATGCTGTGGTTGACACCGTTGTCCACTGAAATGCTGTGGTTGACACCGTTGTCCACTGAAATGCTATGTGATACCATTGTCCACTGGAATGCTATGTGATACCATTGTCCACTGGAATGCTATGTGATACCATTGTCATGTGACGTAGCCTCACATCAAGGCATGTGACGCTCCATCACATGTAGTTAGTGATATGAATCATTTCCCCATGCCACTACTAAAAAGGAAGAATATTCATGTGGCTTGACTAGTGTAGCGGGCGTCCCCAAATAATTGTGAGAATGACTCATTAAAGAAAGAAGGGTGGTCATTGGGTGAAAGTGACCACTGAGCGATAGTTTAATAAGGGTTGGTAAGGTGCTGGTCATGTGTTTTGAACACTGAGTATGCACTCACTAGGAGGAGGGAGGAAAGAATCAGTTTTAGCCCAGCAGATGGCCTAGAGACTCGAACCTGTCAGGACGTGGTCCTCACTGCTGACCAGTCATTACCAGCCCTTCGCCCTTCACCCTTCGCCTTCACCCTTCACCTTTCACCCCGTGAGGTGGTTGAAGATGGCCATGGTGTGGGGAACACACCGGTAGTTCAGCCCCAACACTTAAAGACTCCAGGGAGAGGAGTTGGAACTCGTCATTTCTCCAGTGACAGGAGAAGTCGAGGGAGAGGAGTTGGAACTCATCATCTCTCCAATGACAGAAGTCGAATGAAAGAAGTCGGAATTCATATCTCCAGGACGGGAGAAATCAAGGGGGCGATACGATGTCTGAGAGAGACAGGGAATCATGAAAGGATGGAGCGAGTCTTAATTTTGATGCAGGCATAGCATCAAGGGAGTGAAAGAATTATTTATTTTCCTGGTCTGGATTTTGTGTTAATGTACTGTGAAGGCCATGACTTTATAGAGCCTGGACTGAACTAGTTTATCTCAGTGTAAAGAGAGATACATGAAAAAAATCTGTTTATAAATTGTTTGATGTGACTTAGTAAAGTGTTTTTCCCTGAAGGAGAGGGGAAAGAAGAAAAAACATTCGGTAGTGCGCCTTTTGGTTGATTGGAAAGATTGCGTGTGCGTATGGAGTAAATGCTGTCATGAATGCGCGAGGGCAAAAGTGACAGTGTGACAGTGGTGACCCCGACGTAGCTGCCGTTTTGTTTCCCCTGTAAAGAAACAAAAAAAGAAGAAAGATTTCTATTTGTAACCTCGGGGCCTGAAAAAAAAAAGAAAAGGAAGATTTCCAGTTGTACCCTCAGAGGAAAGATATCTGTTTGTCTCCTCGGGGTTTGGAAAAAAAAGAAGATATATTTTCATTAAAAAGAAAAAAGATTTTGATTTGTACCCTCAAGGGTTTGAGGGAAGGAAAAAAAAAGAGAAAAAAGATTTTGATTTGTACCCTCAAGGGTTTGAGGGAAAGGAAAAAAAAAAAGAGAAAGTTAAATTATTAATTGGGTATTTGCATTTTTTTTCTGCTTGTGAGTGTGAGTGAATTTTATTTTTCAGTGCGAGTGAGACTTCTCTCTTATTTCTGACTCTGATATTTGAGATAGTGTTTTTTTTTGATCATGAGTTGATTATCCAACTTTTGTCTCTTTTTCCCATCGGTGAGCCCCAACGCGCTTCTCGCCTACATTGAGGGTCTTAGTTCAATAGATGGGAGCAGCCGAGATTATGCCCTTATAAGGTTATTTTGTTGTTTTGTTTTTTCTGTCCAATATTCGTTTCATTTCTAGTAGTTCCCCCTTTTCCCAGCGTCTTGGAAACCGACCTATGTCTCCTTTCCCACCAGGACAAGGTTGACAAGTGGCGGGAAGACTCCTCCTACTAAAATTTAATCTTTTTTTTCTTTGGTGATGTAGAGTTTTCTTTTAGTTTGGTGAATGCGCATTTATTAATTGATTGTTTTAATACATTTTAACATTAAAACTGTAGTGTTGTGTAATTGTGAAGATTTTGTATCTTCCGTCTCCAGTTTCACGGGAGACAGTGACCACTAGGTACTGTCTGAGGGCTTCTTAGCTTATCTTGATTCTTCTTCACTGTTCTGAATCCTGTGTATCCTATCATTGTCCTTTTCACCCCCCTTTTAATCAAAACCTCTGTAAACAATCTTCTCCTCATCAGCTCCTATCTAGTTTTCTTCAACATTTTCATCTTTCTTATGGTAAGGATATCCCGCTAGTTTGTGTTTCTCTCCCCTCTTATCAATTGTTTTGGTGGCTTCTCAATTGTTTTGCAAATTTATAATTCATTTTTTGAATAAGGCTCAACATTTTGTTTTGTAACATTCATTTGCAATTAAGTAAGAATAAAGAACTGACAACAGAACCTTTAAAACTTAAACATTATTAAAGAATTTATTTCCAGAAACTTTAGTACATGATGTTTTTCCTTTCTTGGGAAAACCAATTAGCATAAGAACTTACTTTATTTTTTAAATTACAAATAGATAACCTGTTTTCGAAAACAAAATACTTCTGGTAAAATACAATCCTTTGGTTTCATATCTACCTTGTATTAGTACAGCGTGTTTCTGAAATTGAATTCTTTAATATTGTCTATACTATAATTACTTTATTGTGCACCCTACCCGCCCTCACATATCAGCCTTATTTTTATTCATACATAGAACTTGTTTGTGTTTATATCCTGATGACGGTTATATGGATGATTTTGATAAATATGTTCAACAGCGAACGTTGGTTTGATGGAGAAAACCTTACTACCTATGTACCACACTGCATAAGCAAGTGCATAGACAGGCAGAGATAGACAGCGTACGAAAATTGACTACAGCGGGAAGCTGCAGAAAATACGACTACATAGGTAAGCTGCAGCTGCGGGCACATAAGACTACCAGGAAGCTGAAGCTGCCTACCAAAGACAACAGAGGGCCTCTGAGCAGCTGAAGAAAAAGACAACTGATGGAATCTGAATATAAAGAAACTTTTTTTTAAGGCTTTCAAATGGGGAACAAAGTTTTAGGGAGGGGGTGTTAAATGGAAAAATGAAGTTGAAAAATTTAAATTAGAAACCGATCTGAGATAAAGATTACAGTAAATCGAGAGAAATCCACAATCGTTCAGAAATGCGCCGCACCAAAAACAAATATATTTCAAAAGTTGCCGCTTTCGAGAAAAAAGATGTCATGATTATTTTTCTTACCGATTTGAAAGTCACGCAACGTCTTGTGGTTTGGCACAAAGGAAAAAAGTGGACATTGTATATAGCGTCGTTTTTAAGGGTAGCGCTTTTGCACTGTATCACACACTCGCAGGCGACACTAAAATTTAACTTGGGACAGTTGAAAAGAAGAACTCCTCAAGAAATTTCAAATGTTCTGCTGATCGTTTTCGCAACGTTGCCGTATCTTGTGCGCCCTGACAAAGGAGAAACGTTTTCCGTCGTTTTTAATCCGTAGGAGTCATTGTTTAGATACGATGGAATGCTTTAATTATCAAACGAACAAAACTTATCATCCACTGCTAGATCTCCTTTCCTAAAGAACATCTTTTCCAGAGCGTGAGCAAAGATCTGGCCACTTTCCTTAATGAAAGGCAATTTGCAAACACGTGAGGAAATGTGTCAGATGGCTGATCAGTCACTTTGTATCCTCACCCAATCCAGTTCGTTGCTAGGAAAGGAGCATTATTCCCTCTTTGAGTCTGTGGCTACATGTACTATCCCGTCGGACAGGTAAGTTACAGGAAAGGAAATCGTGGTACAATTCTCGGGACCTCAAGGATATACCTAATACCTAGAACGACCAGGGAACTTTACGCGGTTCGAGTGACTTTCATCAGTACCCATAACTCATCATCCACACACAATCATCCCCATCCAGCCTCTCCGTGCCTTCGTCGCAATAGAGGCCTATGGCAAGAGATCTCCATCTGGCTCTGTCTGCGCTGCTCTGGGGCTGTTTTTGAGAGTCATCCATTTGCCTTCAGCTCTCAATTCTATTGATCCTTCGCCAGTTCCCCTTCGGTCACCCCCTTTAAATTCTTTTACCTTGGGTCCAGCGCAGGCTGTTTCTGGGATAGTCTGGTGGCAATCGACAGACATGCCCAGCCATGCTCCATCGACTCGCCTGTAGACATGGTGTCCTGTATGTGGAGACTCCTGTTCTAGTCCTCAGTTCCTTCGTTTGAAGATGATGTTGGCCAAATCTCTGAGTATACGTCAGCAGACATTATGTTCTGGAACCAGCCTACAGCTTTACTCTCGATCGATGCGACTGTCTCTTCCCAGCACTCTGAGCCATACAGGATGACGCTGATGACATTGCTCTTGAAGAGCCGAATCTTCGTTGGATGCTGAGGACGTGGATCTCCAGATGGGCCTAATCCCTGCGAAAGCTTGGTTGGCTTCTGATTTCTGTCGTTGATCTCCTTTTTGCAGTCGCCGTCCTGTGAGTCAACGACGATGCTGCCCAGGGTATACCTAATTCCTGAACATCAAATCAATGTTTGCCGTTAGCGGTGATGAGTTGTTGTTTGTGCAATTTTACTCATGACCTAACGCGTCTTCCTCAATCGTTGACCTTCAGCCCAATGGTTGCTGGCTATCTCGCTGACAGGCTTTCTGTCCTTACTGCTTGTGCGTCCTGATGCTATGTGTGACACATTCCAGGTCCTCCTGCGTAGTCAATGTCCTCCAAGACTGAGTCTAACGTCCACATCGTATTCCCCAGTTGCATTCCCATGGTTGACCGTTTCGCATCAACCATATACGAACTTCCAAGGAGAATAGGATTTGTGACGTATGCCGCCTTGTTTCAACTCCTTGTGGTCCCCCTTAGAATGGTTCCGTCAGCTGATGTGTGGATGATAGCGACCCTCAAAGCCTCTCATAACAGGACTGGAATACTGTTGACCCTTTTCTCTGGTGACAGCCGTAGTGACGCAGAATCTTTCCAGAGAGAAGCCATTCAAACTGTCAAAGGCTTCTCGAAATCACTGAAAAACCGACGTAAATTCGGTCTGTCCATTCATGGGACTTCTCGAGGATCTGCGTAGACGCAAATTTGCTCAATGCATGCTCTCGCCGTCACGTCAAGCCTGCCTAGCTCTTGAGAACGAAGTCGGACATCTACCGCTATCTTATACGCTGAGTAAGATGCGACTGAAGACTTTGCTGGTGAATGAAAGTACGTAGGATGCCATCTCCAATTGTTGCATCTCCCTAGATCACCCATTCTTGGTAATTTTGAATGAAGGTACCACAGTTTCTCCTCATCAGCTGTGTTGTCATCCTGTTCCATATGTCCTGCCGCTGCGTTGGAGGATAAGAGTGTGTCCTGGTTGAATACTTCAGCCTTCAGCATACTCGTGGGGTCTACACCATCTCTCCCTGAGCGTTGGCCATTCTTCAGCTTGCGATGGCTTCCTTGACCTCATCTAACTGTGATGTCTCCAAGTTACGACCAGGTCCTCCTCCTCATAGGAATTCAGCTGTGTTGGTGGATCAGGCGGTTTAGGATCCTCTGGAAGTGCTCTCTTGAACCGAGCTTACCCCCTCGTTCGAGCTTGGCACATTCATCTGAGATAGGTAATCCCTTCCACTGCCCTTAAACTGGAATGTCTTGGTTCAGTCCTTCTGACTCCCCGCAGCTCTGTGGTTCTATACACGTCTTCATAACCTTCATCTCTGCTGCTGCCTCACTTCTTCAGCCGCACACTTCCGAATAGAGACGTTTATCTTTCCTTGCAGAGCCAGACCACTCACATTCTTTTTCTTTCTCAGCTGTGTCTGGGTTCTATTCTTTCCTTTAGCCCTGGTGACTTCTGCATCAAGCAGTTTCTCTTCATGATCTTTTTCTCTCCATCAATGGGTTTCCATGTTTTGGCAGTTATCCAGCAACAGACACAACACACTTACCTCTAACCTCATAAGTCTCTTTTGCGTTTCGGTATAGCCTTGTTGAAACCTGTCTAAAGGTCAGTAGCTGTTTCATCTTGGAGGACGCTGAAGCGACTTCTTCAAGTGAGACGCAGTACCAGTACTCCACAGCCGGAAAAACCCGTTGTCTCTACAGCAAACGTACCCGAGGACGTGGACAACGAAACCCCGCAGTAACCTATTGGGGCCCTATCGTGACAGCACCGAAGTTCCACAAATCAGTCAGCTACCGATCAGACCAATGCGATGATTTTTTAGTGATTGCAAGTTCATTTGAAAAAGAATTGCACCCCTTCACACCAAAAGAATTCCAACCCTCATAGTCTCCCACATAGATGTGAAGCAAGGGGCCTTTTTTGTGCACCACATAAATCTTTTAGAATTCCTCCAGTGTTATAGGAGAAAACGGAGCCCTAGCAACGATGCAGGCTTCGTTTGGCGAAGACCACGGGTGCAACCCCATGTCTGGTGTAAGAAAATCTTTCGTCTTCAAAACCTTCTCTTTACAACCTGTCCAAACGTGATAGGTCGATTGGAGCTAAGATCTGAAACATTTTCCGCTGGCTAAAATTTCGGTCGAAACACCGGTACCTACACCGGAATCTTCCGCCTGTGTATATTGATGACCCATCTGCGCCATTATCTTGGGCAATTTGCCAGGTGAGTTCGCTACAGAACCTGGTGGGTGACTGCTCGGAATCTGTTCATTTCCTTTCTTGTGAGTACCAGAAATCAGACAATCATACGCCCGGAACACAAGCTAACAAGACCTCTAAAATCTCAAAACTGGATAACACCAGATTACCCCAAGATGATCAAAAAGACACATGCATGGCAAGACAATACGACTAGACGCTCAATACTTCTGCTGCACACAGACAGTCACTGACATACCACTACAAACCAACGTACATACTGGACTCTGACCTTCTCTAACAGGTGTGTACCTGGACATTAACAGCAACCCCTAAGTCGTTCCAAAGCCACTTAGAGAGACGACCTACACACGGTCATCATGATGCATTGTTCGCTGGTCACTTGTCGAATCAACACGAACCGTAACCGACAGAGTTCTATTATTCATTTTTATTGGCCAGGTGCACTAAGGAAGTAACAGAATTACTGCCGCTCATGTGAACCATCTGCCAAACGCCATCTCTGAAAGGTCGCGTCCATGTGCACCTTTGCACAAAAATGCCTCTCATTCCGTCCCATACGGAAGTGGCTAATGATTTTGTGGGGCCAGTTTACCACTGTTCTTCTTCCGGATATCGCTAATCTTAACTTTGGTGGATACAGCGACCAGGGTATACCCTGAATCGATTCCACTGAAAGAAAATTGATGCCGTGTCTGGTCGCTGAAGCCCTACATGTGCGATTTTTTTCCAGAGTGGCTCTTCCAGACGAATTTCTCTCGGATTCGCGAGGAACGCAATTCATTTCCGATCTCAGGAGAGAAAATTAACAGATGTTGTCATCTCTTCCATTTCCCAACCACGCCATATCATCCCCCAATGAATGTGCAAATGGTGAACAACGTTTCACGGACCGTTAAAGGAGTCTCATTTGAGCAAAGGTTGCCAGGCCGGCCCTACCATAATGGGATCGTTTCAAACCCGGCTTTGCTTTTCGCATACAGGGAAATGCCGAACGCAACGCTGGGATTTCTCGCCAATTGAGCTTATTATCGGACACTCACCAAGGTGGTCCTTTGGATAACCTGGATACTACCATTGACGAAAAATGAGACGGACATCCCTGACAGTACAACAGTTTACCAATACGTTCTTCTGCACTGCCTAATCAGTTTGAAAGATGCATTGCGCTGCTCAACCGTCAGTCTGATAAGAAAAACAGATTGTGAGTACCAGGTCTTAATGAGCAGACAGAAAAGCAAAGGCACGTTCCTACAGTGTAGGGGCATACAGTCCTTGTAACTACTCACTGATTGGACACCACTCACACGCTTCGTTATAATTGTTGAAGGGTCTCTTTTCAGGTGGTCGAAAACTTATCTTTCTGCAGATAATTCTAAAATAAAAAATGGCAAACACTGAGAAGGTATTCCATTTGAACCTTAATCAGAAGTAAGTTGACCGAACACAAGTATGTCCCTCACCTCCTCCGTTGAATGGAATGTCCTCATTACAGAAACGTGATTCAACATGACAGAACATCCACAGTGATGATATTGTACCCTAATGTTAACGAAACTTGACCAATCAACAGGTTGTGAAAACAGCAAATGTATGAGTGTTCACCTCTACAGTGCCGATGATGTTTACCACCTTCACTACTCTGACTATCAAGGTGAAACCTAAGCAGAAGTGGTTTTCAGTCGAATGATATTGTCTCGCAAGTCAAACAGCACACTCAAAGACATTTTGAAAGACATTCAGTAAAGTTTTGAACCATCTACCCCAGGACAGTGACTGGTATAGAACCCAATAGAATTCGTTAAATACTGAAATAACCCCAGTGCAACCAGACCAACCCCCTCCCATTGTCCAAAAAACAACTAGGTAGTCGAGAGAGAAATCAAAGTATGCTGGAATTTCTAGTGGTCCTATGACCTACTATCATCTCGTACAGCCTCACCCGTTTGTATTGTGGCCAAACCTGAAAGGCTCGTGCCGTTTCTAGCATACGATTACAGGCAATTAAATCCTCTCCCATTTTCGCTAGGCTGAGCTCCATCCCAAGGGTGTGGGGACATTGACGAACTCTTGACGCTCTCAGACTTCCACATACTATGTTTAGAAAGTACGACTAGCCTACCGCTACCAGGCAGATTCCATGGCTGAAGCTGACAAGGAAACCATACAGCCATTCAAACACCATATGGATCTTCGCAGTGGACGAAAATGCCATTCGTTTGGCAAAATGCGCGCCTCTCCGCTTTCTTTGCCATAATGATCGAGCCCCTGCAACTCCATGAAAGTGGTGCAGACATTTTTTTTATGACAGCACTAAATTGTTGCTGCAACCTCATGTATTGACCTCCATTTTACACTTCCATCTGATTATATATATATTTTTTCACAGACTCAGACGTTTTGTGTTGACTGCGAGCCATCCACCCATCGTGCCGGCCTTTTCAACCTCAAAAACTCTCGAGTTTTTGGGTCCCACATTTCAGTGGACAAATGATGCCAGACAGAGTCAAGAAAGTTGAAACAGAATTTCTCTTTAACACCAGACCCCCCTAACCCAGCCCTCAGATCAAGGACACTCATCGATTGTGTCTATACTATAGACGATATGGTACCACCATATGCGTCCCTGACGCCCCTTTGGACTGCACTGACCGAAAGGGACGAAGCAACAAAAAGTAATTGTGGTGGTCTGATGAGTGGTCCCGACTGCTTTGACAAGTGTTCAGACCACCCTCAACACCCAATCCGAGAACTCCATTATTTGTTTGCCCTCCCACATCAGAAGACTATTTTGAGAACCGATGCCCGTTTCACAACGGAATGGAGCGGTACTGTTCAGGAAAACAGTGCTTTGTCCAACCATGCAATAATCGCCAGTAAGAAGTTACTCCACAGACACAGTATAAAAACTCCACATTGCGCGCAGAGTGCTTGGCTATTGTATGAGGGCATGTGAGAAGTTCGCCAGGTTCTTGACTGGAAGACAGTTTCTGAATACAGAGAACTGCCCACATGCCTTGTACGTTCCTTGCAATCGTCCACCAACCATAACGCAACAGCAGCTTATTAAGAATGTTCTTTCAGGCATTGCAGGAATTCCAATTTACTGTTGAACCAGTACCTGGAAACCAAATGTCAATGCAGCCTGTATTGTCACGTGTATGAAAATATTTCCTGGACAAATTTCACAGTCTTCAAGTGGAAAGACACTTCACTTTTATTTGTCTGTCTTTATGAATACGGTGTGCCTCCCATTGACAGTGCATTCGAATGCTCCTGCCGTTTACACTCAATTGGTATATCTGCTATCAAAATGCTTGTTTAAGTGCCTATATGTTTTACAAGACCCAAACAGTACTTATGTTGATGTATCACATATCTATTCTTTGCTTTATATTTCTTTCGTAAGAACAGAAAAAATCATCATGTACAATTTATGTATAACATAAGCTTGTGAAGATACTTATATATTGTATATGTGAAGAGATACACCAAACCTATAGAAATGTATATACACCACAGTTGATTGTGAAGTGAGACAATACTCATTTTGGAATTCATTTCGTTATTTTCAACAATGGAAAATAGAGAAATACACTTTTCAAATGGACTATAACATTACAAGTGAAAAACAACTAAACTATGTTATAACACAAAGTTTATTTTGTTTACAAATGTCTACTTGAGAAACTATCACACTTAGAAATATTCTAAATTTTCATGGGGATTTTGAAACATGAGGTGAACAAAGGTCAAGGAAAAAATGTGCTACATATCTTAATATATAAACACAATTTTGCTTAAATTTGTTAATATCCCTAATTGTTTTGTCTATGAATTTGTGAAATGTATTTTGTGACATGTGGTGATCAATTATGATTTTTTTTTAGAAAGACTGAAAGTTTGAAATATGCATTTAGGGAAATCATGATGATTGATTCTATACTTGATTATTAATTTGGTGAATCAGTGTGATGGTTACACATTTGAGATTCATGGCTGAAGAGGGTTTTTTAAGTGAAGTTGTATATCCTTTAAAAAAATTTTCTGGAGAAAATGTTTTCACCCCAGGGGGGGTGCATGTGACGTAGCCTCACATCAAGGCATGTGACGCTCCATCACATGTATTAGTGATATGAACATTTCCCCAGCCACTACTAAAAAGGAAGAATATTCATGTGGCTTTACTAGTGTAGCGGGCGTCCCCCAAATAATTTGGGGAATGACTCATTTAAAGAAAGAAGGGTGGTCATTGGTGAAAGTGACCACTGAAAATAGTTAATAAGGGTTGGTAAGGTGCTGGTCATGTGTTTTGAACGCTGAGTATGCACTCACTAGGAGGAGGAGGAAAGAATCAGTTTTTGCCCAGCAGATGGCCTAGAGACACGAACCTGTCAGACGCTGGTCCTCACTGCTGACCAGTCTTTTCCCGCCCTTCGCCCTTCACCCTTCGCCCTTCACCTTTCACCCCGTGAAGGTGGTTGAAGAATGGCCATGGTGTGGGGGAAAACATCGGTAGTTCAGCCCCAACACTTAAAGACTCCAGGGAGAGGAGTTGGAACTCGTCATTTCTCCATGACGGGGAAAATCGGGAGAGGAGTTGGACTCATCATCCCAATGACAGGAAGTCGAATGAAAGGTCGAAATTCATATCTCGACGGAGAAACAAGGGGCGAACGATCTGAGAGAGACAGGAAACATGAAATGGAGCAGTCTTAATTTTGATCAGATAGCATCAGGAGGAAAGAATATTTTTCCCGCTGGATTTTGGGTTAATGTACGTGAGCCAGACTTATAAGCCGGACTGAACTATTTATCTCCAGTGAAAGAGGAACAGAAAAACGTTATAATTGTTTATGTACTTAAAAATTTTTTTTTCCCTGAAAAGGTGACACTGTTGTCCCAGAAATTTCTATGGGTTTACACGTTCAACTGAAATCTTGGTTACACTGTTGT
>JAFLJL010006210.1:0-11230 GCA_018398815.1 Conus ventricosus | reverse complement strand
GTTGCCGGGGGGAACCCCAAATTAATTTCCCCATCCGATCGCGGTCACCCTCCATCTTTGGTGGGGTTTGGACACGCGCCCGGGAAACCCAGAGGCGCCCCGCTTAGGAATCGTGCCCTACTGTTGCGAATCTTCAGGCGTTTTGGACGCGCAGGGGGCCCCAAAAGAAGTAGGGGCCGGAAGTTTGTACTGGGAGAGCGTCATCATCCCCCCAGTGCCGGCCCGGCCCGGGCCATCACGCGACTCATGAGTTGGGCAGGGGAACTGCGAGTCATACTTTCACTTTTCACCATTAAAGGGGTTCCAGCAATACGGTCCCTGACACTCACCCAGCTCCGTAGTCGCAAAAATTGGAAAGTCAGTCAGGGGACATTTCCCCCGTCAATAGAGTTATATCCCTTTTGGTCTCTGATCGGTGAGTACGTTTTTCACTTCGGGATGTTAACGGTAGTGAATCAAATGGTTGGGATTGTTATTTTTTGTTGTTTTTGGAAGGTTTCTTATTGTTTGAAAAATTTTGTATTACGTATCCCCCCTGTGTGATTTATGTGGAATGTTTGTATTGGTTTTTATCGCTCGTCGATAAACAGGGGGTTGAAGAACAAAATAAAGTCTTTTCTGGCCACTGCTTCCACCTTTTTTCGGCGAAAGTCCCCCGGATTGGCTTTTAACGTTCTCTAACAAGCAAGATAAAACCAAAAAAAAACGTTTATCACAAACAAACATACTGTGTAGGGTTGTCCTTTTTTAATACTAATTTACTAAATTTTTTAAAGATAGCGTAGGGAAAGTAGCCAGGACTGAACACTTTCCCCATAGAGTAACCAGGGAAAAGCTTTGTGGCTGAAACGGCCCATATACACGGGGGGTGCACCAGGCTACCCATTACTTCGCGGTTTTAATTGAGCGTGGGGGGGCCCTGACAAGTTAAGTTGCCCAGAACAGAAAGAAGACGACAGACAGAAAGAGGACAGACGACGAAGGGGGGCACACACACACTAACACAACACTAAACACACAAGACACTTTCTCTCTCTCCTCTCTCTTTCTCTCTCTTTTCTCTCTCCCTCTCCTCTCTCTCTCACAACACACACACACAACAACCCCCACCCAAACTAACAGGGACACCTGCCCCGGAAACACACCACTCACAACGGCCAAAAAATAAAATACGCCGCCCCCCCTCCCCCCCCTTTCCCCCCCTTACACGCTCGCTGTCACACCTAGCCAACCAGCTGTCCACCACATTGCCACGTCGTCAATCAGATCGGGGCTGTCGCGTGGCACGACTGGGGCTCCCATGTTGTTTAAGCCACTATAAAGAAGGCTGGTGTTTCGTCCGCTCTGTTGTGACCACTGTTTTTTAATTGTGTTTTTTAAAAAATGGCTAAAACGTTACTGAAGAACAGGTTTGTTATTCGAGGCCATAATTTTTAAATTTTAAAACTGCATGTTAATTTTTGTTGAAAGAATGTTGAGTAGTCAGTGAAGGCAACCAAACCTATTCACATGTCCCTCACACCCGGTGGTGCTAAAACCCCTCGCAAAACGCGAGAGCCGCCTTTTTCTCTTTCTTTATTGGGGCTTAAGGTAGGCAAGATGTTGTAACGGAGATTTTGTTGGTTAAAGGGAAATGAAACAAGAGTAGCTAGTTTTAAACTGTTCGTCTATTGATGAGATGGTTTCTTATTTAAAAAAGGGCGCGGCTTTGTTAAAAAGTTGGCCGAAGCAAAAAAAAACCACAGCTTTGATTTTTTGGGGAGCTCTTGAGAGGGCAAACCCATTTTAAAAAAAAACAGGGCGTTTATTTTTAAGGCGGGGGTAAAACGGTAAAAAATTTATATTAAAAACATTTTTGCTGTTCCTCCCAAGAAAAAATGTTCTCAGTTTGTATTAACTTGTTTTGGATTGTTAACTACAGATTCAGTTTTTTTAGGGGCAACTGTTTTGGGGTTTTTGATTGTTTTTTTCACAAAAATTTCTAACCATTTCATCTCCTTTAAATTTTGCCCTTTTATCCATAAGGGCGAAATTTCAAGTTTGGGCAAAAAAAACTAGAAGGGGGTGGGAGACTTAGAAAAACACCAGAGGAAGGAGTAGGGTTTTCTCACTACTTCCCATATAAATTTAACCCGGGGGGGGTTGAGGAGGGCACGGGGGGGGGGGGGTTTGTCCCCCGGGGGGGGGTGTGGGGTTTTTTCATGCTTTGATTTATTTTGAACCGTTGAGGGGGGGTCGGGGGAGGTGGGGGGTTTAGCCAACAGTGGCGCGGCGTTAAGACCACTGCAGGCCACCACTGAGTAAAAATCATTTTAGATACCGCAATGCAGGAGGGGGTCGGGTTTGTTTTGAAGTTCTGCTTGGGAATTTAAAGATTGATTTGTATAATTGCGTGATTACGGCTTCCTGCTTCGTTAAAACGCCTGCTTCAACTTTTTTTGGCTGCCGCACACACACGCACACCCCCCCACCCCCCACCCCACACACGCACACCCCCCCACCCCCACCCCACCACCCCACGTCCCCCACCCCCACCCCACGCAAGCACGCCCCCCCCCCCCACCCCGCACGCACGTCCCTCCACCCCCCACCCCGGACGGTCTATTGTGTTTTTTTTTTTTTTTTTTTTTTTTGGTTTGTTGTTTGTTTGCCCCTGCCCCCCCGCATGCACACCCCCCCCCCCACCGCCCCCCCCCCCCACCCACGCTCACACCTCAATTTCCCTTTAAGTTTTAACAAGTTATTTTTAAGTTCTTATTAAGTTACTTTAAGTTTCCTTAAGTCATTCTAAAGTTATCCCCAAGTTTTTTTATTAAGTTACTTCTAAGTTTTTAATTAAGTTGCCCCAATTTTTTAATAATTTTAAAAAGTTCTTGATTTATTTTTTAATTAAAGTTCTTGTCAAGTTTTTAAAATAAGTTCTGATTAAGCATCCTTTAAGTACAAAAAGTTTTTTTTAATTTATCTTTAATTATAAAAAAAATACAAGCTATTTTTTTCTTAAATGTAGTTTCTAAATAGTACACACACCCTCAAAAAACGGGCACGTTGAGTATGTCTTGCTCGCTTTTTTTCTGCTAGATTTTAAAAAAGGTCTCCCCGAAGCAACCGCATTGATTAAAAATGGGGTCTTGGGAAATGTCTTTTATAGACCCCCAGGTCTTTATTTATTGACTTCATCATTTTATAATACGCCATGATCTATTTTTATTAAAAATTAAAAAATTTTATTCCCTTTGAAATGGATCAAAAATGAGCTTTGTTTTGGGGGTTTTGGCGTGCAGTTGTCTTTTTTCTGTTTTTTAAATGGTTCGATTTTTTTTGATGCTTTCGTTTCTTTTGCCTTCTTTATATTTTTTAACAGTAATAACCGCCCCCAGCACAAAAGGGCCCCAAAAAATGGAAACAGTTTTAATTCAATATTCCTGAAGATTTGGGGCCCCTTTGTACAATGGAGTTTTTATAGCTGGCATTGAACAACTTGTTCTGGCGGGAGGTGTTCTTTTTTTCATATGGTCAATTCTGTAACTTTTAATTTTTTTTGTCTGTTCCACTCTGCTAATTTTCTTCCTGCTTCAACACGCCCGGGATTTTTAAATGGTCTCCGTGATCACGTTTTTTTTTGCTGATTTTTTGGCTGGTTATTTTCTCCACCTGATTCAGTGTTTTCTGGTTCTGCTGATTTTCCCCAGATCGTTCTTTTAAAGGGAAATAAAATTTTATGATTAAAAGTTATTAATCCATGATTAAGGGCGAAACAAGTTCCAAATCTGTTTTAAGATACACCTAAAACCTCAAATGTTTTTGAAAAAACGGGATCTTGCTTAAATCATACATAAAATTTTTTTAAAAATCAATGGAGAAATCTACTGACTAGTTTTAGTGTACAAAATAAGAACCGTTTTCCCCCACATTTTTTACATTCTAACCCCCTGCGCTTCATACCTTTTTTACTTTAAAATGTCTTGCGGCGAATCTGTTGATCTGTTTTTGCGAATTCATTTTCCGAGGAACTTTTTTGTTTTTCCACACGCTGCAAAAGAATAAAACCCCTCCCTTTTTGGGGGCATAACGCTTGGCTATCAACTTGGGATTCATAATTTCGGGAAGGTTTGGGCCCGCCTTGTACTGTAGAAATCATCACTGTTTTTCATGTTTTTTTTTTTAAATTATAATTATTTTATTTTATAAAAAGGGCCCCAAAAAAACTGTTGCAACCGTTAACCTTTTCTGCTGTTTTTGGGGGTTAAGTTGGATATCAAGCTCGTAAAAGCTGTTAAAAATTTTAAACCAGCAATTTTGGCAAACAGACTTTGGGGATTCAGAAAAGCTTTTGCTACATTGCAGCTTCGGTTCCCAGAAAGTTTTCTAGTTAAGCAAGGAAAAATTTCCCAGAAAATTTAAAAAATATGTAAGAAAAAAAATACATTTATAAAAAATGGCTTCACTCGCAAAATAAGGGGGCCCTTTGGGTTAATGCGTTTGCTTTTAGCGGAAGTAATTTCGCATTTAGTAAACTACGGGATGACGGGAGAGAAAAAAACAAAACAAAGCTATGGGGCAATAGCAGCTGCCAAGAGCCATGAAAGCAAGACTTTAGCATTAGATTTTATTAAAGACCAATGAAAGAACAGGGGGATGCAGCTTTTCACATTTAAAAAAGTGATCAAGCAATAAAAGAATTTTACTTGTAAAAGGGAAACCAAACGAGACATTGCCCCACCCAAAAATTTAGGACTTTTTCAACCCTCAGAAAAACAAAAGATGCAAGAAATCCGTTTATTGTCTTTTGGGAAGACCGTTGTGTATTTTTTGCACATTTAAAATTTGGGTGATAAAAAAAGAACAAAATCATTTTTCGCCAAAAGGGAATTTGGGGGGCCCCCCGGTGGGGGGGGGGGGGGGGGGGGGGGGGGGGGGGGGGGGGGGTTTGGGGGGGGGGGGGGGGGGGGGGGAGAAAAAAGAAAAAGGGTTCCCGCATTAAAAGCCCAAGATACAAAAATGCTGAACCATTAACACAAAAAGGTGCCCCCCTTCTGCGTTGCTGTGCTATTACAAACTGATAAAAAACCAAAGAGGTCCACTAACTTACCCCCCGCATGATTCAAATTTAGAGGGAAAAAAATTTTTAAAGCCCAAATGAATCAATTATTGTTTTAAAAAAAAAGAGTTACCCTTAAAAAAAGCATTCCCCGGGGTTCAAGATCACAGGGTTTTTTTTAAAACTTTAACAAACGTTACCCAAAGACTTTTCTCCTACCAGTTCACAGAGACTTTTGACAACTCCGCAACACGAATGGGTTAGAAGACTGCCCTCCGTTTTGCGCGCAATGAAAATGAAAAATTTAAAGGGTTAAAACCAGTACAAGCAATCAAAAAAAAAAACAAAAATTTTGCTGAAAGACCCATACACCCGAAAATTACCGTTTGGGTTTTAAAAATAAGGTACCTTTTTTACCGGGGGAAACAGAAGGGGGCACTCGATCGGGGAACCGATCCAGTTTGGGTGTTGACCCCAAAGAAATAAAAAAATTGTAAAGAGAAACCGCCCCGGTATTATTTCGAAAAAATACACAACAAAACACCAGCCTCAAAAATCTTTTTTGAAGGAAGAACTGCAGTAAACCCCCGGCACCGTTTCCGCTTTAATTAATTTACGTAAACAATTTTGGTTTAAAAAAAGGCCAAAGGGAAACGCAGAACGAAAAAAGAATGGAAAAGGGGAACCATGAAAATGAAACGGGAATCTTTTTATGCTGTAAATGCTATTAAAGGGAAAAAATTTTTGAGGATTAATCATGCAGCTAAACATCCGATCACCTACATCCAAACCCCAAATGGGAAAAAGGGGTTCTTGAAAAAATAAAAAAAAAATTTGAACTGTCAAGAAACATGAGAAAAGATTTAAAAAGAATGGATGAAGTATGATTGATCTTTTAAAAAAGTTAGAAAAAAAAAACCCCTTTTATGCGGCCCCAGTGCCCATTGCTATAAAACTCCGGGTTAACCAAAAACCCGTTTTGTGTTTGTTCTATCTAACGATTCTTTGTTACAAAAGTTTTGTTGATTTAGTAGTTTGCGCAGTTTTACGTTTTCTGATGAAATCTTATTGCCCAAAAAAATGCTTTTTTTGTATTGTCATGTATATGTTTTACTGCACAACGCTGCGAGATATTCCCTTTTTTTCTTAAAAGATTTTCTCCGGCTCGAAAAAACTTACATTTTCGATCTTTTCCCCCCAACTCCTTTATCACCTTTCCAGATAATTCATCCTTCTCTTTTTAAAAACCTTTTTGTTAGAAATTTAATGTAAAAAGGGAATTTTTTAGGGTAATGGATGTATCATACCATCCGCATGCCCTTTACCCTTCGGTTTCCATGTCTTTATAGATGTCTTTTAGGGATATTTAAAACAAAACTATTTACTGTGTAAAGTCTCTGGTCAGGTACGAGGGGTTAAAAGTCCCTAAAGAAAATTTAAACAAAAGCTTTGATTTTCTAAAAAAGTAAAAACCAAAAAATACAGGTTTGTCTAATTTACTTTCTTTTTTTCATCTTTACCAAAAAGCTGATCAGAAAACTTCTAAAGTCCTGATAATTTTTTTGAAATCACTAATTGCTTCGTTCTTTTGGTGACTAATCTACATTTTTTAGCTTTTGCGGAAATTTTCCCTATCTTCCAAAAACAGTGTTGTTCATCAGCTTTAAAAAAACTTTTTCTGAACCCTCTGTGGGTTTTGGGTTTTGGACATGTTCTTCATGATTATGGGTTTTAGAACGTTCTTGACAAAGCAATTATAATGAACGCTCTCCCCCAAATTCCCTGTCCCCTTTAAAAAAAATTGTAGAAGTCTGTAATGACAGACATAATTTTTTTTGCTCGAAGATTAGCACAAGTTTAGGCGGTCTCTTTTGGGTCCACTTTTAAATTCTGCGCTAAGGATTTCTTATGGAGGCATGGAGTTTAGGGAATTCTAAGTCAACTTCTAAATGAAGCCACGTCTGATCAGGGGGTTAAATGTTCAACCACTTTTTAAAGCCCTTTTTAATATTATTTGTACCCGTGTACATTTAAAGTTACTAAGGAAGTATTGCGCCATTGCCCAACCCTAAATTGTTTTCATCTAAATAAAAGAATAGTTAGACCTTTTTACTCGGAAAAGGTCCAAGTATTTTTTTTGCTTTACGTAATGTGCGACGCCATACTAATCCCCGCGCAATCCGTTTTTAAAAACACTGAATCATTGGGGGGGGCAGACAATAAATCTCTGTACTCCATAAACTTTAAGAAAGCGTCCCCCGCTTCCCGGTGCAAAATAAATGCGCAGGGTCCAGGCTTAAAAATTTTTATGCAGGTTTCCCATAATTTTCAAAACGCCGCCAACAAACATACTCGCCATTAAGTAGGGGTCATGAAAATCCCCATGTTTTACAATTTACTTCTGCCACGCATCTTTAGCAGCTGGTAATCAGAATCGTGATGTCCCTTTCCCAAAACTAGAAAGAACGCCCTTTTGGGGAAAACGTCCTTCGTCAAACCTTTCCCCAAATGTCAGTATCATAAGGGGAAACACCCCCTAACAACGTTAGTCAAAATATTTTTCCTTTTGGGAGGGCTTTTTAAAGGGCATAGCCCTGCCTCAAAAGAGCCCCTCTGTTTGCATAGAGTCGAGAAAGACAGTTATTTAAAGTAACACATGTACTTTTCTGATGACTGGCAAAAGCATTACCCTGAAGGCTTTGGGTTCTGCTTTCAATATAAGAGAGGTCGAACCTCGCAAATTATGAAAGAAGATGGGGACTTTCCATTCTTTGGTTCAAACTTTAGTTTGAAGATTGCATTTACTGTGTGCTGCTCCTCAACTTTTCCCCTAAGTATCATGGTCCTTTCGTGGGGTTTACACTCTTGGGCGTTAGCTCTAAAACCCCAAATAACAATGGTGCTGATCATACTGTGTTGGTTTCAGGGGGCCCTTAGAATTTTAGTAAATTAATATTAGAACTCTTGGCACTTTCGCGCGTTTTAAGAATTTTCTCGATCTGGTCCCCTATTAATTCGGCTCGAAAAAACGCCATCCCACCGACAATAAAGAAGGCAAAAAGAACAAATCTGATGTTTCCATTAAAACTGTTTTTTAAGTTTTTTCGGGGCTGGCCCTTTTATAAGGGAACAATGAGTGATTCAAAATCTGCATAAAAAACGTTGGACTTGTTTTTCAGCCGTTTTCCCGTTTTTAAAACTAACTTTAGATCCAGGGGGGGCGTAGTTAGTTCTGCTTACAGTTACAGAACTTTTACTGTTTATATGTTACTCGCGGCTTGCACAGATGGAATTCTTGTTAAACATTTTCTGCAGAATTCTTGTATGTTAGTGTTTTTTGAAGTATGCGCCAATAATCTGCTCATTGTGCGTATCAATGTGTAATGGGGCAGCCCTGCTGGCGAAAACATTAGGAGTAAGTCCACATGACTTTTGGCTGGTTCGCCTATTGTTGGACTGTTCTTGGACACTTTAATTGGCACCAAATTTGTTTCCTCATCCCATGTGTATACATTAACAGTTATTGGGTTGTTTTGTTCTTCAAACTGATCAATTTGGTCTACACTAACAGGAAAGGATATTCCATTGAAGTTAAGATCTTTGGCGTATTGCCGATAGTTAGTCACTCTCTCTGCGTGTTCGCGGACATGATGCAGCCTTGCAAGAACGCACCACATGAAACATTTGTTGTCTGAATTTTTTTATGTTTAAAACTGCTCTCTTTAAAACCAACTCCCGAGGTAGCGGAATGTAAGCCTTGCCTACAATCGGTGCATACTTAGCCTGTTTTAATCTAATCTCTAAGACTTCGCCCTCTGACCAACCAGAGCCTCTCATTTTAGCTTCTTCAGCAGCAGCGTCAAACTGTGTAAGCAGTTCGTCTGCCCAACGGGTGTTAAGTCATTATGAGAAAGAATAGTCTGCTGTTTAGTTGAGACCCAGACTTCTAGATTTTCTTCATTTATTGTTACATAGTCGATTAAAACAGCTAACATTACTTTAACTGGTGGGTCTATTGTTAGTTTACTTGGAACTTGAGAAATTGCATGAACAACACTTGCCTGTACGTTTGTTGGGTCAATGACTTCTAAATCAATATCATTCAATGCTCTTGATAAACGCTCTCTCTCGAGCATTCCTTCAAACAATTCGTCTTGTCCTTCATATATCTTAGCCATGCTGTCTTTCTTTTCTAAGCCAAAATATTTATTTAAATTAAAAAAAAATACTTAATCAGAACCAATATCAACGGTCTTTTTGCGCTTGGACTCATAAACTAAAGTATAAACACCCTTTGGTGTTGTTAATGTGAGCTGTTTAGAACAGAGTTAATGTCTCGTTTACTTTTTTTAAGCATTCCTTTTTTATCTGCTCGGCGTCTGGCTGTTGAGAAAAACTTGCCCTCGCCTTTCTTTGAAGATCAAACTTTTGTCTTTTGTAGTCATCAAAATCGACCTGTAAACGATTAAATTCTTCATCCGTGATGTTTGAGTCAACAAGCGCTTTATTTATTGTCAGTTTAAACGAACTAAGTTTAGCTGTTATTAGTTGAACCATAGCTGTGTGCTTTTGGAGTTTAGTTTTTATTTTTTTGCTGGCAGCACTACAGCTAATGAACACAGACCGAGAGCTAAAGACAAACCTCCTAGAGGTAAAGCTGCGGTGCACCTACGCCTGTTGCTAAGAGGCTTACACTTGTTCCTGCCGATGCAGCACTTATAGTCGATGCTCCAGTATTGACATATGTAACAGCATTAAAGGCAGCAGAATACCTTCGTTTGGTTTTGCTGTATTTTGAAAGGTCCTGCTCTAGTTTTTGTTGCATTTGCGTAATGTTTGTTAATCTGAAGGCTTTTACTTCAGGGGTTCTTACTAATCTCTTCTTTTGGCGGCGCTGTAGGCACATTTGGATAATGCTTAACAGACATGCTTTTTAAAAATGAAAAATAATTTAGTAATGTATATCTTTTAATCTGTTATTTTCAATATTCAGCTGCGCATCATATAATAAAAACAAATGTACATTAAGCGGTTTATCGGCTTCTTCTTCTTTATCAATTTGAATGTTTATTACGTCTCTCACAGTTCTCCCGCTTCCATGCAACTGATTATCCTCTGTTGACCTTAGGTCAATCCATAAACCGTATTTTGTTGTTAAATAATCATCAAGTCTTACACTGTGAAGGTGCAGATCTTTAGCCGCAAGGTCAACTGTTGGATTTCTACACCTCCCACCTCCAAACAGTTTTCTTATTTCATCAAAATGCTGATAAGGTTTAAGCCCGCTAGCATAGATTTGGTTAGGACTGCCTCAATCGAGCATTGTACTTTCGTTATTTTTGGATTAAAAAACTTTTCACTTCCTCTTTTGAATGGTTCTTCATCTTCACACAGCAATAAAATACCTTTAAGCGATCTTGCTGCGACGCTAAAACTAAAATTCCATATAGTGTCTGCCCTGCTTTAGGATATGTTGTATGATGAATCACTCTTTCGTAATATATTGCTAATTTTGACTGATATTGGTTTCTCAATCTGCCTTGCTAAATTAGGGTTGCTAACAACGTCAAACTCTAACGAGATGTCAGAAATGCTGTACTTTGCTTCGGTGTCTGATGATTTGATAACCCGTTTGTATTCATTAAAAGTTAGTTCATATGACAATCTGTCTTTTAATGCTCCTTGAAAGTATGGCGCATGCGCTTTTAACAACTCAAAATCTAAGGGAATGGAAAAGCGATTTCCAAACGCAAAATTTACAGCCACATACTTTTTGCGTCTTTAGTATCTGCGGCACCTATTCTATGTTTTAGTGCTTCTTCATTTTCTATTCCTTGAAACGCAAAGTCAGCCCTTTCATTCCGGTTAGCCATAGATCAGAATAGGTTAAAAATATGTCTGCATTGTGTAAAGAAAATATTTCTTGCCCCTCAAGTTTTATAGAAATTTTCTTAACGATTGCCCGCCCAGATTCTGTACAACTGTCCTGTTTGGGTCTGTTGTTGAAACGAGCGCTATTTTGAAAGTAAGACGCGCAGAGCCTGGCACAATCACGTCATTTGCTCCTAGGTCTGGAAATTTGACAGTAAGAATTTGATCTGCATCAATAGTAGATGGATTATTTGGAACAGTAATAGTCCGCTTATTTCCTTCACGCAAAGGGTTCTTTCAGTCTTCTATGCGGGTCAA